>SNQJ01S0114073.1:22214-33544 GCA_010110895.2 Picea sitchensis | reverse complement strand
TTTACAGTCTCTGTACATTTCTTTGATTAATAGAAATCATGTATTACTATATATCTATGTTTATGGTTGCATCTCTGATACATTTTTGTTATATTATTGAATATCTTCAATATCTCTGTGCATTTCTTTATTATATCTCCACTCTCATTTCGTGTTGAAAATAATATGGATCAGTGGTATTAGAGCAGGTTGCTCTTGATCATTTTTTTCAGTGCATGTCCCCGACGAGATCTGAGTATAGCAAGTTGGGTCTCGAGCTTGTCTCTCTTGAGGACAATTTCTCTCACACACCCAAGAAACCCTCAATGGTGGAAGAAAAGAAAAATGACGGAGTAGACGATTCTATTAGTCTGTTGCTTGAGCAAGCTCTCATGTGACAACGGGATGAAATGATGGAGAATTTTTCCCACATCCTTCAATGCTGTCCGATAGCAACATGCGCATATTCATCAAGTGGCCACTTTGGAGGCACCTCACCTTTCAAGGTACAAGTTAATTTTGATATTCCTATATTTGAAGGACAAATATATGCAGAAGCCCTAGATAAATGGTTAAATCTGCTAGCGGGTTATTTCTCTCTTCACAAATTTTGCGACAAATAAAATATCACCTTTGAACTCCTTAAAGTTGTCCCCCATGTCAAACATTGGTGGGAAACTTATTGGGAGAAAAGTTCCACAGAGGAGTCTGAAATATATGGGGTCAATCCCTCTTGGTATTTTTTTGTGGATGCAGTAAAGGAATAGTATTACCCTGTTGGAAACTATGAGGACCTGTACATGAGATGGACCACACTGCGGCAAGAGAGGGGCCAAGTAGTTCCATAGTTCAAAAATACCTTCCATACCTTGCGCACCAAGCTGGGTATCAAAGACTCCGAGCGACATTTGGTTCTGAAATACTGTAGGACTCTACACAGATACATCTACATTGAAGTGGATTTTATGGACATCTCATCACTCGGTGCTGCTTATCAATATGTTGTTAAAATAGAGCAGAAATTTAAGCACTAGAACAAACGGGATTTTGGATATGTAAATATGCAAAAACCAAAGTATGACAAACATAGCCCTAACAGACAGTCTCATGAAAACCAGTCCAAGACACAGGAAAAGAAGGGTCATGGGAAGACAAAGGACACCAGAAAATGGTGCGATTTCCACAAAAGCCCCTAGCACAACACCGATGAATGTCGCTCAAAAAAATCATTGGTGACCAAGATCAAAGACAAGGAGCTAAACCCTGATTCAGAATCCGATTATGAAAACACTGGTAAAGGACAGATCATTGGCGCAGACCCCACTGCTATTGTTGCAACCACATCAATTCAACCAGAAGAACCAACAGATCCCAAAGAGGGGGAATGCCTTTTTAATTCACATATGTGGGTGTAGGGGACCCCGCTGCATTTTATTGTTGATAGCGGAAGCCAGAAGAACCTCATCTCAGCAGAGGTCGTCAAACAGTTGGGATTGTCGACACACAACACCCGCAACCGTACAACATCAGGTGGCTTTGCCAAGGATGGGATCTCTATGTCAGCCAACAATTTCGATTGTCATACGGCATCCAACCCTTCAAGGATGAGGTATTATGTGAAGTTGCCCCACTGGATGTCTGTGATGTTCTCTTGGTCCAGCCATATATGTGGAAGCGCCATGCTGTTTATGAGTCTCGACCCCGTAGTGTCATTGTTACTTTGGGGGGTCATCTCTACAGAATACCAGAGGTAGTTCCAACTATTGTTCCACCTAAAATGTGTCATAAGGTAGTATCTCTTACTGCAAAATTCAGCTTCTTCACAATCTGTTCAAAAGGCGAATAGAAGGACATTGCAACCACTACAGTCTCCCCCCCTGCACCTTCTATCCAACAGAAGAAGGTCGACAAGGTTGCGGCAAAGCGCAAAGATTCCTTCTGCACATATTCCTCTCATGTATCTTGACTTGTTGAACAACCTCAACTTCAACAGGCTCATGATAGACTTCCACAAACTAAGCAACGCGACGTCTCTAGCAATACAAGCAGCTCACCCAGATGCAGATTCAACAAACACTTTTCCCTCTCCCTTTGGAACTCAACACAATGGAGACCATTTCTTCTTAAGGAGGGAGGATTGATTCAAGAGGATATCGATGGCCACCCACCTTTTTCGACTATCTCAAAGCAGTTTTCTAGCAATTTTGATAATTTACAACTTTTAGCAGGTTTTAATTTTCGGGGCCATTTTGAGGGCCTAAATGAAGGTTTTTTGAGATCAAAGTTCTCAATGATATTTAAAAGCATTATTGATCCCCCAAAATAAATCTCCTCAATGATACCTTTCCAACGAGCTATCATACGCCTAAAATAGAGATCGTATGCAAAAGTTTCGACCCCGGGAAGTTGATGTACTAACTTACCCAAACGTGGCCCACATGACTTTTGGCGCTTCATCTCCTAGGGTTAGGTTTTTGGATTTCTAGGACTTTTGGCATTCTTGTTTATTGTAAAAAGGCCTCCAGAGTCTCATTGTAATCATCTTCTTGCGAATGCGAGTATTTGTCACATCTCTTCTCAGAGATAAGCTACCACCATTCTAGTGAGTCCTTCACTCTATATTTTTACAGTCCCTGTACATTTCTTTGATTAATAGAAATCGTGTATTACTGTATATCCGTGTTTATGGTTGCATATCTGATACATTTTTGTTATATTATTGAATATCTACAATAACTCTGGGCATTTCTTTATTACATCTCCACTTTCATTTCGTGCCGAAAATAATACGAATCAGTGGTATCAGAGTAGGCTGCTCTTAATCATTTTTTTCAGTGCATTTCATCGACGAGGTCCGAGTATAGCAAGTTGGGTCTTGAGCTTGTCTCTATTGAGGACAACCTCTCTTGCACACCCAAGAAACCCTCAATGGTAGAAGAAAAGAAAAATGACGGAGCAGATGATCCTACCAGTCTATTGCTTGAGCAAGATCTCACGCGACAGAGGGACGAAATGATGGAGACATTTTCCCTCATCCTCCAATGCCTACCGATAGCAACAGGCGCATCTTCATCAAGTGACCACTTTGGAAGCACCTCGCCTTTCAAGGTACAAGTTAATTTTGATATTCCTGTATTTGAAGGACAGATTGATGCAGAAGCCCTAGACAAATGGTTAAATATGCTAGAAGGTTATTTCTTTGTTCACAAACTTTCACACTCCTTAAAGCTCTCCCCCATCTCAAACATTGGTGGGAAACTTATTGGGACCAGAGTTCCACAGAGGAGTCTGAAATATATGGGGTCTATCCCATTTGGGATTTTTTTGTGGATGCGGTAAAGGAACAGTATTACCCTGTTGGAAACTATGAGGACTAGCAGAGGAGATGGACCACACTGCAACAAAAGAGTTGCCAAGCAGTTCCGTAGTTCAAAAATAGCTTTAATACATTGCCCACCAAGCTAGGTATCAAAGATTCCGAGTGACATTTGGTTCTAAAATACTGTGGGGCTCTAGATAGATACATCCAGACTGAAATGGATTTTCTAGACATCTCATCACTCAGTGCTGCTTATCGATATGCTGTTAAAATCGAGCAGAAATTTAAGCACCAGAACAAACAGGATTTCGTATCTGTAAATCCGCAACAACCAAAGTATGACAAAGACAACCCTAATAAACAGTCTCCCAAAAACCATTCCAAGACACAGGAAAAGAAGGGTCAGGGGAAGACAAAGAAGGACACTGGAAAATGGTGCGATTTCCACAAAATCCCCTGGCACAACACCGCTCAAAAAAATAATTGGTGGCCGAGATCAAAGACAAGGAGCCGAACCCTGATTCAGAATATGATTTTGAAAACACTGGTAAACGACAGATCATTGACACAGACCCCACTGCTATTGTCACAACCGCATCAATTCAACCAGAAGAACCAATAGATCCCAAAGAGGGGGAGCACCTTTTTCATTCACAAATGTGGGTGAAGGGGACCCTGCTGCATTTTATTGTTGATAGCGGAAGCCAAAAGAACCTCATCTTAGCAAAGGTCATCAAATAGTTGGGATTGTCGACAACACCACACACGCAGCCATACAACATCGGGTGGCTTGGCCAAGGAAGATATCTCTGTGTCAACCAACAATTTCGATTTTCATATAGCATCCAGCCCTTCAAGGACAAGGTATTATGTGATGTTGCCCCACTGGATGTCTATGATGTGCTCTTGGGCCAGCCATATATGTGGAAGCGCCATGTTGTTTATTAGTCTCGACCCCGTAGTGTCATTGTTACTTTGGGGGGTTATCTCTATAGAATACCAGAGGTAATTCCAACTATTGTTCCACCTAAAAAGTGTCACAAGGTAGTATCTCATACTACAAAATTTAGCTTCTTCACAATTTGTTCAAAAGGCGAATAGAAGGACACTGCAACCACTATAGTCTCACCCCCTGCACCTTCTATCCAACAGAAGCAGGTCGACAATGTTGCAGCAAAGTGAAAAGATTCCTTCTGAAGACCTTCCTCTCATGTAGCTCGACTTGTTGAACAGCCTCAACTTCAATAGGTTCATGAAAAATTTCCACAAACAAAGCAGCGTGACGACTCCAGCAATACAAGCAACTCACCCAGATGCATATTCAACAAATGCTTTTCCCACACCCCTGGAAACTCAACGCAAGGGGACCATTGCTTCCTAAAGAGGGAGGATTGATCCAGGAGGATATCGGTGGCCACACCTTTTCCAACTGGCTCAAAACAGTTTTCTGGCAATTTTGGCAATTTACTATTTTTAGCAGGTTTTAATTTCCGGGGCCATTTTGAGGGCCTAAATGAAGGTTTTTCAATAAAAAGGTTCTCAATGATAGGAAAAGGCATAATTGAACATACAAAATGAATATCCTCGATGATACCTTTCCAATGAGTTAACATACACCTAAAATGGAGATCGTATGGAAAATTTATGACCCCAGGAAGTTGATGTACTAACTTACCCAAATGGGGCCCACATGACTTTTGGTGATTCAACTCCTAGGGTTATGTTTTTGGATGTTTAAGACTTTTGGAAATCCTTTTTATTATAAAAAGGCCTCCAGATCCTCATTGTAATCATCTTCTTGTGAATGCGAGTAGCCGTCACATCTCTTCTCAGAGATAAGTTGCCACCATTCTAGCGAGTCTTTCACTCTGTATTTTCACAGTCTCTGTACATTTCTTTGATTAATAGAAATCATGTATTACTGTATATATGTGTTTATGGTTGCATCTTTGATACATTTTTGTTATATTATTGAATATCTGCAATATCTCTGTGCATTTATTTATTATATCTCCACTCTCATTTCGTGTTGAAAATAATATGGATCAGTGGTATTAGAGCAGGCTGCTTTTGATTGTTTTTTCAGTGCATGTCCCCGACGAGGTCCGAGTATAGAAAGTTGGGTCTTGAGCTTGTCTCTCTTGATGAAAACCTCTCTCACACACCCAAGAAACAATCAATGGAGGAAGAAAAGAAAAATGACAGAGCAGACGATCCTATCAGTCTGTTGCTAGAGCAAGCTCTCATGTGACAGAGGGACGAAATGATGGAGAATTTTTTCCACATCCTTCAACGCCTGCCGATAGCAACAGGTGCATCTTCATCAAGCGGCCACTTTGGAGGCACCTCGCCTTTCAAGGTACAATTTAATTTTGATATTCCTGTATTTGAAGGACAGATAGATGTAGAAGCCCTAGACAAATGGTTAAATCTGCTAGAAGGTTATTTATCTGTTCAGAAATTTTTCGACAAAGAAAGGATCACCTTCACACTCCTTAAAGCTCTCCGACATGTCAAACATTGGTGGGAAACTTATTGGGAGCAGAGTTCCATAGAAGAGTTTGAAATATATGGGGTTGATACCACTTGGGATTTTTTTGTGGATGCGGTAAAGGAACAGTATTACCCTTTTGGAAACTATGAGGACCAGTACATGAGATGGACCACACTGCGGCAAGAGAGGGGCTAAGCAGTTTCGTAGTTCAAAAATACCTTCCATACCTTGCGCATCAAGTTGGGTATCAAAGACTCTGAGTGAAATTTGGTTCTGAAATACCGTGGGGCTCTACATAGATACATCAAGACTGAAATGGATTTTTTGGACATCTCATCACTCGGTGTTGTTTATTGATATGCTGTTAAAATCGAGTAGAAATTTAAGCACAAGAACAAATGGGATTTCTTATCTATAAATCCACAAGAACCAAAGTATGACAAATACAACCCTAACAAACAGTCTCTCGAAAACCAGTCCAAGACACAGGAAAAGAAGGGTCACAGGAAGACAAAGAAGGACACCGGAAAATGGTGTGATTTCCACAAATTCCCTTGGCACAACACCAATGAATGTCGCTCAAAACAATCATTGGTGGCCAAGATCAAACACAAGGAGCCAAACCCTGATTTAGAATCTGATTATGAAAACAATGGTAAAGGACAGATCATTGACACAGACCCCACTCCTATTATCGCAACCACATCAATTCAACCAGAAGAACCAACATATCCCGAAGAGGGGGAGTGCCTTTTTCATTCATAGATGTGGGTGAAGGGGACCCCACTGCATTTTATTGTTGATAGCGGAAGCCAGAAGAACCTCATCTCAGCAGAGGTCGTCAAATAGTTGGGATTGTCGACAACACCACACCCACAGCCGTACAACATCAAGTGGCTTCGCCAAGGACGAGATATCCATGTCAGCCAGCAATGTCGATTGTCATATGGCATCCATCCCTTCAAGGACGAGGTATTATGTGATGTTGCCCCACTGGATGTCTGTGATGTTCTCTTGGGCCACCCATATATGTGAAAGCGCCATGTTGTTTATGAGTCTCCACCCCATAGTGTCATTGTTACTTTGGGGGGTCATCTCTACAGAATACCAGAGGTAGTTTCAACTATTCTTCCACCTAAAAAGTGTTGCAAGGTAGTATCTCATACTAGAAAATTCAGCTTCTTCACAATCTGTTCAAAAGGTGAACAGAAGGACACTGCAACCACTACAGTCTCGCCCCCTGCACCTTCTATCCAATAGAAGCAGGTCAAAAAGGTTGCAGAAAAGTGAAAATATTCCTTCTGCACCTTCCTCTCATGTAGCTCGACTTGTTGAATAGCCTCAACTTCAACAGGTTCATGACAGACTTCCACAAACTAAGTAGCGCGATGTCTCCAACAATACAAGCAGCTCACCCATATGCCAATTCAAAAAACGCTTTTCCCTCTCCCTCGGGAATTCAATGCAATGGAGACCATTACTTCCTAAGTAGGGAGGATTGATCCAGGAGGATATTGGTGGCCACCCACCTTTTCCGTCTAGTTCAAAACAGTTTTCTAGCAATTTTGGCAATTTGCTATTTTTAGCAGGATTTAATTTTTGGGGCCATTTTGAGGGCCTAAATGAAGGTTTTTGGAGATAAAGGTTCTCATTGATATTTTAAGGCATGAATAAGCCCCCAAAATGAATCTCCTCGATGATACCTTTCCAACGAGCTATCACACACCTAAAACGAAGATCGTATGCAAAATTTTTGACCCCGGGAAGTTGATGTACTAACTTACCCAAACGGGGCACACATGACTTTTGGTGCTTCATCTCCTAGGGTTAGGTTTTTGGATGTCTAGGACTTTTGGAATTCCTATTTATTGTAAAAATGCCTCCAGAGCCTCATTGTAATCATATTCTTGCGAATGCGAGTAGCCATCACATCTCTTCTCTGATATAAGCTGCCACCATTCTAGTGAGTCTTTCACTCTGTATTTTTACAGTCTCTGTACATTTCTTTGATTAATAGAAATCATGTATTATTGTATATTTGTGTTTATGGTTGCATCTCTGATATATTTTTGTTATATTATTGAATATCTGCAATATCTCTGTGCATTTCTTTATTATATCTCCTCTCTCATTTCGTGCCGAAAATAATTCGGATCAGTGGTATCAGAGCAGGCTGCTCTTGATCGTTTTTTCAGTGCATTTCCCTGATGATCTCTGAGTATAGAAAGTTAGGTCTTGAGATTACCTCTCTTGAGGACAACCACTCTCTCACACCCAAGAAACCCTCAATGGAGGAAGAAAAGAAAAATGACGGAGCAGACGATCATATCAGTCTGTTGCTTGAGCAAGCTCTAATGCGACATAGGGACGAAATGATGGAGAATTTTTCCCACATACTTCAATGCTTGCCGATAGCAATAAGAACATATTCATCAAGTGGCCACTTTGGAGGCATCTCTCGTTTCAAGGTACAAGTTAATTTTGATATTCCTGTATTTGAAGGATGGATAGATGAAGAAGCCCTAGACAAATGGTTAAATCTACTAGAAGGTTATTTCTCTATTCACAAATTTTTTGACAAAGAAAAGATCACCTTCGCACTCCTTAAAGCTCTCCCCCATGTCAAACATTGGTGGGAAACTTATTGGGAGAAGAGTTCCACAGAGGAGTCTGAAATATATCAGGTCGATCCCAATTGAGATTTTTTTGTGGATGCAGTAAACGAACAGTATTACTCTGTTGGAAACTATGACGACCAATACATGAGATGGACCACACTGCAGCAAGAGAGGAGCCAAACAGTTCTATAGTTCAAAAATACCTTCGATACCTTGCACCCCAAGTTGGGTATCAAAGACTTCGAGTGAAATTTGGTTCTGAAATACCGTGGGGCTCTACACAGATACATCTAGACTGAAATGGATTTTCTGGACATCTCATCACTCAGTGCTAGTTATCGATATGCTGTTAAAATCGAGAAGAAATTTATGCAACAGAACAAATGGGATTTTGGATCTGTAAATCCACAACAACTAAAGTATGACAAAGACAACCCTAACAAACAGTCTCCCAAAAACCAGTCCAAGGCATAGGAAAAGAAGGGTCATGAAAAGATAAAGAAGGACACCAGAAAATGGTGTGATTTCCACAAAATCCCCTGGCACAACACCAATGAATGTCACTCAAAACAATCATTGGTGGCCGAGATCAAAGACAAGGAGCTGAACCCTGATTCATAATCTGATTCTAAAAACACTGGTAAAGGATAGATCATTGACGCAGACCCCACTGCTATTGTCGCAACCACATCAATTCAACCAGAAGAACCAACTGATCCTGAAGAGGGGGAGCACCTTTTTCATTCACAAATGTGGGTGAAGGGGACCCCGCTGCATTATATTGTTGATAGCGGAAGCCATAAGAACCTCATCTCAGCAGAGGTCGTCAAACAGTTGGGATTGTCGACAACACCACACATGCAGCCGTACAAGATCGGGTGGCTTTGCCAAGGATGAGATCTTCATGTCAGCCAGCAATATTTATTATCATATGGCATCCAACCCTTCAAGGACGAGGTATTATGTGATGTTGCCCCACTGGATGTCTATGATGTTTTCTTGGGCCACCCATATATGTGGAAGCGCCATGCTGTTTATGAGTCTCAACCCTATAGTGTCATTGTTACTTTGGGGAGTCATCCCTACAGAATACCAGAGGTAGTTCTAACTATTGTTCCACCTAAAAAGTGTTGCAAGGTAGTATCTCATACTGCAAAATTCAGCTTCTTCACAATTTGTTCAAAAGGTGAACAGAAGGATACTGCAACCACTACAGTCTCACCCCCTGCACCTTCTATCCAACAGAAGAAGGTCAACAAGGTTGCAGCAAAGAGAAAAGATTCCTTCTGTACACCTTCCTCTCATGTAGCTCGACTTGTTGAACAACCTCAACTTCAACATGTTCATGACATACTTCCGCAAACTAAGCAGCGCGGCGTCTCTAGCAATACAAATAGCTTATCCAAATGCAGATTCAAAAAACTCTTTTCCCTCTCCCCCGGTAACTCAACGTAATGGATACCATTGCTTCCTAAGGAGGGAAAATTGATCCAGGAGGATATCGGTGGCCACCCACCTTTTTCGACTGGCTCAAAATTGTTTTCTGGCAATTTTGGCAATTTATTATTTTTAGCAGGTTTTAATTTCCGAGGCCATTTTGAGGGCCTATATGAAGGTTTTTCGAGATAGAGGTTATCAATTATAGCTGAAGGCATGATTGAGCCCCCAAAATTAATCTTCTCCATAATACCTTTCTAACGAGCTATCATACACCTAAAACGGAGATCGTATGCAAACGTTACGACCCCGGGAAGTTGATGTACTAACATACCCAAACGGGGCCCACATGACTTTTGGTGCTTCATCTAATAGGGTTAGGTTTTTGGATTTCTAGGACCTTTGGAATTCCTATTTATTGTAAAAATGCCTCCATAGTCTCATTGTAATCATCTTCTTGCGAATGTGAGTAGCCGTCACATCTCTTCTCAGAGATAAGCTACCACCATTCTAGTGAGTCTTTCACTCTGTATTTTTACAGTCTCTGTACATTTCTTTGATTAATAGAAATCGTTTATTACTGTATATCTATGTTTAGGGTTGCATCTCTGATACATTTTTGTTATATTATTGAATATCTGCAATATCTCTGTGCATTTTTTTATTATATCTCTGCTCTCATTTCGTGCCAAAAATAATCCGGATCAGTTGTATCAGAGCAGGCTACTCTTGATCATTTTTTCAGTGCATGTCCCCGACGAGGTCCGAGTATAGCAAGTTGGGTCTTGAGATTGTCTCTCTTGAGGAAAATCGCTCTCGCACACCCAAGAAAACCTCAATGGTGGAAGAAAATAAAAATGATGGAGAAGACGATCCTATCAGTCTGTTGATTGAGAAAGCTCTCACGCGATAGAGGGACGAAATGATGGAGAATTTTTTCGACATCCTTCAACGCCTGCCGATAGCAACAGGGGCATCTTCATCAAGTGGCCACTTTGGAGGCACCTCTCCTTTCAAGATACAAGTTATTTTTTATATTTCTGTACTTGAAGGACAGATAGATGAAGAAGCCCTAGACAAATGGTTAAATATGCTAGAAGGTTATTTCTTTGTTCACAAATTTTTCGACAAATAAAAGATCACCTTCGCACTCCTTAAAGCTCTCCCCCATGTCAAACATTGGTGAGAAACTTATTGGGATTAGATTTCCACAGAGGAGTCTGAAATATATGGGGTCGATCCCACTTGGGATTTTTTTGTGGAAGCGGTAAAGGAATAGTATTACCTTGTTGGAAACTATGAGGACCAATACATGAAATGGACCACACTGTGAAAAGAGAGGGGACAAGCAGTTCCGTAATTCAAAAATACCTTCCATACCTTGCGCACCAAGCTGGGTATCAAAGACTCCAAGCGACATTTGGTTCTGAAATACCGTGGGTCTTATTATCCCTGATTTCTAGGTATAACTAGGAGATCATGT
>SNQJ01S0114072.1:57452-85737 GCA_010110895.2 Picea sitchensis | reverse complement strand
AGACTCTGTTTTGGCTGATTTTTTTTTTAAATTGTGTATTTTTCCGAGAGGAATTCAAATACCCAATTTTTTTCCCAAATTCAACTCATAAAGCTTCAGATATGAACCTGAATTGCGTCGCCCTCTTTTTTCTTCTTTAGAAACAATTCTGCAAAAAGAACAAAAAAAATTCCCTTCTTTGGCCAAGGAAAGTGATTTGATACCACCTGTTATGTACCTAAGTAGATGTGAAAATATAATCACCACAAATATTGAATGCGCAATAGATCCACAGAGAAATATAAAAGAAACCACACTTTTATTATAAGAAAACCACAGAGTTATGCTCTCTCTCTCTCTNTAGTTATAGAGGTAGTGGGGGGGACCATAGTGATAACAGTGGAGGCCATTCAATGTAAGGTGGACTAGGTCCACTATATTATTAAACAAGGCCCACTATGGTAGTTAGATATAATAAATGTAAGAGGATTTCTTAAAAGGTTCTACTTCTAGAAGATTCCTCCTCTAGAATGTTCTTAGGTGATGGTAGCACTATATAAAGAGATTCAAGCAATGTAATGGGACATGAAGAAAAGTATTGTATTTGAGTGGCAGCTTAATAAAAGGATGCCCCGTCAAAGAGGCAAGTGAACAAGAGAGGCAAGTGAATATACACAATAGATCCACAAAGCAATATAAAAGAAACCACATTTTTATTATAAGAAAACCCTTGAGGTAGGGAAACACCATACAATGGATCCTATTATGGAAGGGATCCTCTCCTGTTCACTTGCCTCTTCAAGGGGGATTCATCCTAATGAGCTTAAGCTCCAAATACAATATTTCTCTTCATGTCCCATTACATTGCTTGAACCCCTTTATATAGTGATGCCATCACCTAAGAACATTCTAGAGGAGGAATCTTCTAGAAGCTTAAACTTCTAAGAAGTCCTCTTACATTTATTATATCTAACTACCCATTTATTATATCTAACTACCATAGTGGGCCTTATTTAATAAAATAGTGGACCTAGTCCACCTTACATTGAATGGCCTCCACTATTATCATTATGGGCCCTCTAGGCTCCCCACTACCTCTCTAGCTAGCTAATATTCCATCCCCCTTATGAAATCATTGTCATCAACGCTTGATGTACAATCATATACCAAGGTCCCATGGATAAGTGTGAACCATAGTGTTGAAGTAGACTAGAGAACCAAGGCCCCATTGAGAAATGGAATCCACCATGTTGAAGTAGTCCAACTACCATTGTAAACTAGGGTCCCATGTCCAATTTCTCATATCAAATCCACATAGAAGATACCAGCACCCCATAACCAACTGAAAATGATGCTACCAATACTGACACCTATCATGTGGATCCAAATAAGAATATCCATCCACATAGTGGGAAATGGTCAAAGCGAAATCTAGAAAGAACAATACTGTTGTAGAATATGCAGGCTGGAAACTAGTAATCATAACTAGCTCCTGATGTGTCACATTCATGTTCTCTACAGAAGGTGGAGTAGAGTCATCAAATAAAAGATGGAAGTGGTTGTCATCCTTGAAATGACATCTATCCATATACCAATCATCACAATCATCCTCCAAATCATACTAAGCATACACTTCTTGATGATATTCATTCTTGATGTCTTCCATAAGATATCTCTCTTGAAGGAGAGCCAATGACTGTTGACTATTGTGATAATGATCTATGTGGTCTTTTATATCGACTTTGAATGCTTCAATCATGTGTATAATTTCCCTGAATTGAGAGTGCATATCCATTGGAAATACCACATATAATATACAAAAAGAAAACTCTTAAAATGATTTATCCATTGGCACTGATCTGGTAGCAATTTGAGCACCCTATGAAAAGTTATGAACTATGCAGTCTTGTCTTCATCATGAAATAAAACCCAAAAAATAGAACAAGGGTTTAAAAATAAATTACTGCAGAAAGTTGAGGCTTTTTCTAGAAAAAACCTAAAAAACAGTTGAATTTAAAGTGTTCATAACTTTACTTCCCAGACTCTGTTTCGACTGATTTGTTTTTTGAAATTTGGTATTTTTCTGAGAGGAATTGAAATACCCAAAAACAATTTCCAAATTCATCTCAAAAATCTTCATATATGAACCTGAAGCGTGTTGCCCTCTTTTTCTTCCCTAGAAAAAATTTTGCAAAAAGAGCAAAACATTATTCCCTTCTTTGGCCAAGGAAAGTGCTATGATACCACTTGTTATGTACCTGAATAGATTTACAAATATAATCACCACAAATATTGAATATAAAATATATCCACGGAGCAATATAAAAGAAACCACACTTTTATTATAAGAAAACCCTTGAGGTAGGGAAACACCATACAATGGATCATATTATGGAAGGGATCCTCTCCTTTTCACTTGTCTCTTCGAGGGGGCTTCCTCTTATGAGCTTCAGCTCCAAATACAATATTTCTCTTCATGTCCCATTACATTTCTTGAACCTCTTTATATAGTGCTACCATCACCTAAGAACATTCTAGAGGATGAATCTTCTAGAAGCTGAACCTTCTAAGAAGTCCTCTTACATTTATTACATCTAACTACCATAGTGGGTCTTATTTAATAATATAGTGGACCTAGTCCACCTTACATTGAATGTCCTCCACTATTNCTATGTGCTTTGACGAGGTATTCCTTTTGACCCTTGACCAAACAATACTTGTTTTCTCTCCTATAGAAGGTAGCATCCCTCTCCCACAAGTATGGGCTACCAAACATCACTCTACAGGCGTCCAATGATGCAACTTCACACTCTACCTCATAATATAGCCAACACTAATGGAAAACTTGATCTTACATCTCTAAGTGATTCTCATGACAATTTTCCCTTGCAACCATACTAGTGAACTTGGTCGCACTAGAATAGGGGTTTCTAGACCAAGATCATCAACTAATGTTTTGGAAACTAGATTACATTGAGAACCAAGGCATTTACCTTTTGGTTCTTCACTTGAACTTTGATTTGGAATAACACATGTTTTTCTCCACTCACCTTTGTGGTGCCAGCTACAAATTCGTCCATATCAGAGGTGATTTCTACCACTTCTTCTTTTGTCTTGGTTGCTACCTTTGATTTCCCCTTGTACTTTAGCCACTTTGGATGCAATTCCAATTGAAGTTTCCAACACTTATATTTTTTCTATCCATCTGCATCTCAATCTTTGCAATGCTTATTAGGATCCCTCCTTTTCTCAACTGTGGCTACCATATTCTTGTCTATTTTCTTGTTGGTTTCTTCTTGTCCCATGTGTCATTGTCCTTTCTTGGAGTCCAACTCAATGCAAAAATCCTTCTTACTTTCCTCATCTATGATTTTCACACCATGAAGCTGCAATTGTCTTCAAGTATGGTTGAAAAGTACTCCAAGGTACTTCATAACCACTCTTTGTTGTTAAAAAGAGATACCCAACTGGATGGACTGCCTCCTAAACTTAGAAGTGCATTCTTGCACTCCTTGTCCTTTTTCTTGCCAAAGGTACTGCCACTTCATGAGTTTCTCCTCTTCGTAACCTATGGGATAGAATTGTGACTTTAACAATGCATTGAATTCCTCCCATTTCATCACCATGGCCTTCTTACCTATCCTTACGGCATCCACATAAATCTCCCACCATGGCAGAGCATGTTTGGTCATCTTCAAGCAGACAAAGTAGATCTACTGTGTTTTGTGTATTTGCTAAAGACCAAAGTAAACTTCCAATTGTTTCAACTAGCTATCCAAGACTTCAACATTAGTTTTTCCATAAAATATGGGTATTTTAAGATTCGATTCAACTTTGAAAGGAACACTAGAAGATGAAGAATTTTTTTTTTCATTACCTAAGTTTCCAAGTGTCTCTCCTTTGGAACCTTTTGGGCCAAACTTTTGTTCTTCATTCTCAGTCTTTGTTGAGTGTGCTTCCTTACCCTTCATTAGTAGCAGTTGTGTCACCAATGTTGTAAATGTAGCAATTCCTTGCTCCAGTCGAGCCAATTTGACCTCCAGGTCTTCCCTGTCATCTCCTCCACGATGATTCCCCATCATTGATGGTCCTCTGCTTCTTTGTAGATTTGGAAACAATTCTTGTCCATTGTTTCGATACTGGTTGCAGGTGTTTACTATGCAAGTTTTCTCCAAGTCTTTGAAACCTGCTCTGATACCATCTAATCCGTAAATGGAAGGCCTATGGCCTATCTATTTCATCAACACATATCATTTATGGAATTCAATTTAGTTTTCTGCTAATTGGTTTTAAGGCTCAACTCATTGATATGGTTTTCAAGAAATCGACCTTCAAGCTTGTTAACTACTTGGTTTACCTTGCTTGTGTTCTAGTGGCCCTTGAATTGATATTTTAACTGAGAATTCCTGGGAACTTTTAACTCCAGTCCTGTGAAAATATTTTCTCATTCTCAGGCCAACAAAATATCGCTAGGAAAACTACACATCTTTTCCCACAAATAACATTTCCAAATTGGGCAATGTTCTGTCAATTGTCAATAATATCTAACAACCACCAAAAGACTCACAATGTGCACCTATACTATATTTTAAAGGCTAAACTTTTTCTTGTAGACAAAAAAACAAAAACACAATGCCTCTTTGTGTCCTAATTCCACCTCCAACTGTTGACATTCCTTTGGTTTCCTTATTTTTCATCATTTCCCAATGGAATGAGAACTGTCAAAGATGGAAGTTGTGTCAAAACAAATGAATCGATCTTACATGGGACCTCCAAACGTGAATGAGTAAACGATTGTAGATGAGTCTGGATTTGACTCTGATTCAACCAAGCGTATGGATCAAAATCAAAAATTTATCCTTTCCAGTGTTCCCATTAAGGATAAATGCATTCACAATGTGCCACACCATTCTAATAATCAATCCAACTCAAACCAAAACTCCATGTATATGTAGAGTCACAAAATTGAAAACAACTACATACAAATTTCACGTTAAATGAAGATTTTTTTATTAAGCTCAAGAGAAAATTACAATGGATTAATTTGTACACAAATTTTGTGTATTGTTACTCACTGAGAATACAAGTTGCAGATGGCAATGGCTCAAAGACACATTCTCTTATTTTAGACAGGCTCAATAACTCCTTCATCCACCAAACTTCAAGTAGGTTTCCCTCTTTGAGCTTTCATTTATGCCACAATTCTCCCAAATTCTCCTTCATCTCCCCCTTTATTCACTACAATCCTCATTGTTTTAATGGGTTTGCTTTGAAAGGCCAATCATCATAGTTGTTCATTTCACCTTCCCACTGTGCAAAAAGACAAAATAAAACGAAATAAAACAAAACATGTTTATTTACAAAATTTGCAAGCATTTGTCAAGATCCAATTTGTATCATCATCTCAACATTGTGAGAATTCGTGAGCAGCTACCAACATTTTGCATTTTCAAATATAAAAAAAATTCAATCTTTATCGGTTTAATTAAAAAAGAAACCAATACACATTTTTCTTTGCAAGGTTGAAAAACCAAGCACATCATGATTTAAAGGGGAAATCATAAACTATAAATCGAGGCGATCCAATGAAAAAAAATCTATGGGATGGTGTTCCCATTAATTAGAAATGAATTCACAATGTGCCACACCATTCCAAAAACCAATCCAACTCAAATCAGAACTCCATATATATGCAAAGTCACAAAATTGAAAAAAACTACATACAAATTTCACATTTAACAGATATTTTTCTATTAAGTTCAGGAGATAAATACAATGGGGTGAGATACACACATCGTTTGTGTATTATTACTCACCATCAGTACAAGTTGTAGATGGCCATGGCTCAGAGACACCTTTGCTCAGTGTAGATAGGCTCAATGACTCTTTCGTTCACCAAACTTCACGCAGGTTTCCCTCTTTGATATTTCACTTATGCCACTGTTCTCCCCAATTCTCCTTCATCTCTCCCTTTATTCACTACAACCCTCATTGTTTTAATGGGATGCCTTTGGAAGGCTAATCGTCATAGCTCTCTACATGTGTCTAATGATGCAACTTCTCAATCTACCTCATAATATAGCCAACACTGATGACAAAATTGATCTTACATCTCTGAGTGATTCTCATGACAGTTTTCCCTTGCAACCATACTATTGAATTCGGCTACATTAGATTGTGGGTTTCTAGACCAAGCTCATCAAATTACATTGAGAACCACTATTGAGAAAGGCATTTACCTTTCAGTTCTTCACTTGAACTTTGATTCGGAATAGCATATGTTTATCTCCACTCACCTTTGTGGTGCCAACTACGACTTCATCCATATCAGAGGTTGTTTCTACCACTTCTTCTTTTGTCTCGGTAGCTACCTTTTATTTCCCCTTGTACTTATAGCCACTTTGTATGGAATTCTGAATGAAACTTCCAACACTTCTCTTATGTCTGTCCATCTACATATCAATGTTTGCAATGCTTATTAGGATCCCTCCTTTTCTCAATTGTGATTTCCATCTTCTTATCTCTTTTCTTGTTGGTTTCTTCTTGGCCCATGTGTTGTTGTCCTTTCTTGGAGTCCAACTCAATGCAAAAATCCTTCTTACTTTCCTCATCTATGCTTTTCACACCATGAATTTGCAATTGTCTTCATATATGGTTGAAAAGTCCTCCAAGGCACTTCATCACCACTCTTTGTTGTTCCAGAGAGATGCCCAACTAAATGGCTTGCCTCTTTAACTTAGAAGTGTATTCTTGCACTCCTTGTCCTTGTTCTTGCTGAAGGTACTACCACTTCATGTGTTTCTCCTCTTCATAACCTATGGGATAGAATTGTGACTTCAACATGTGTTTAAGTCCTCCCATTTAATCACCATGGCCTTCTTGCCTATCTTTAGGGCATCCACATAAATCTCCCACCATAGCAGAGCATGTATGGTCATCTTCAAGTGGGCAAAGGAGATCTACCATGTTTTGTGGATTTTCTAAAGACCAAAGTAAACCTCCAATTGTTTCAACCAACTATCCAAGACTTTAGCATTAGTTTGTCCATCAAACATGGGTATTTCAAGCTTTGCTTCAACTTTGAAAGGAACACTAGAAGATGAAGAAAATTTGTTTTCATTACCTAAGTTTCCAAGTATCTCTGCTTTGGAACCTTCTAGACCATCCTTGTGTTCTTCATGATCAGTCTTTGTTGAGTGTGATTCCTTACCCTCCATTAGTAGCAGATGTGTCACCAACTCTATCAATGTAGCAATGGCTTGCTCCAGTTGAGCCAATCTAACCTCCTAGTCTTCCCTATCATCTCCTTCATTGTGGTTCCCCATCATTGATGGTCCTATGCTTCTATGTAGGTCTAGCAGCAATGCTTGTCCACTATTTCGGTACTGGTTGCAAGTATTTACCATGTAATTTTTCTCCATGTCTTTGAAACCTGCTTTGAGACCATATGATGTAGGAGCATCACCAGCAAAGCACGAGTGGAGGACAGCTAGGTGCACTAGTGCGCATTTTGAAGAATTTTAAATTTTGAAGAAGGCATATCACGCAAATCTTTTGAAGGAGTTGTAATTAAATAACACCTTTAATGCTATGGATCTAGATGATTTCATGAAGATATCGGAGAATGTATTTTCTTTTAATGAAGCTGAGTGTAGTACAGATTCGATTTGTTCTATCTTATCTATCTATCACAGATATTTATTGTAATAAATTCTAGTAGTTGATAGCTTTTAATTCGATAAGATATCTCTAGAATAGTTGGAGGGAAGAGATCGAAGAGCCCCTCATGTATAAGGCTTTGTATTGTTTCCCAAAAGAGGTTGTTGGGAGTTGTTGTTGTTAGGCTACTGAAAATTGTTGTTGTTGGCACTCTAATTATTGAGAGTTGTTGCCATTGTAGTTGAGAGTCGAGAGCTACCGAGGAGCATTATATGAACATATGTATATTTCAGTTGAATGAATATAATAGAGGAGCATTATCCCAAATGCATGGTGTTGTTGTGTCTATTCGAATGAATGAATGGTAGACTGTATGTTTATTTTCAATTCTTTGTTATTTCTTGTTCTTGTGTTTATGAATGCATTTACATGGTCAAATGTATGAATCTATGAATGTTTAAATAAGTTTCAATTGTTTGTCTTCTATGAGCAAGTGCAAGTGTGCATAGGGTCTGCAAGGGGTGCATTGACAAAGTCTATTTCGACTCGCGAGCTCAGAAGAGATAATGTGAAATTTATATAGATGAAACAAGTGCATAACGTCCACAAGGTGTGCACGACAAAGCCCCTTTTTTCTTTGAAATTTTTGGAGAGATAGCTTGAAGGAAGATTTTTCGCAAGGAGTGCGTGACAGAGTCTTTTGACTCAGAATCTCAGGAGGAGTAGCTTAATTTTTCCACAAAGAGGCTAGATTGTAGAGGAATACCTATTGCAAGGTGTGCACAAGCTGAAATTCGACCAAGTGTCAAACAGGGTATTCAAAGGAAGAAAAAGTTCGAGTAAGAACAAGCTCAGGAGGAAGAACGATGATAAATCTTCAAAGAGAGGAGTCCTTTGAGGTTTCCCAGAATCAGCAAAGCAAGATCCTTCTAGGAGGAATTGGGATCATTCTAGACCATCAGATTTGGGGAGAGTTGCATGGGGAATTAGTTGTGAGGTGTTTCAAAATTTCAAAGTTTAGATATTTTCGAAGTGTTGAGGAGCAGGATTGCCGAAGTCGCGAGGAAAATCTTAATCATTGGTTGTGAGGAGATATGTGGAAGCGGATTAGAGAATCCGACAGTTAGAGGTCTGGAGGAGTGGGGTGTGGAGTGAGTGAAATATTTGTGAAGTCACGAGGCCCGAAGTACAGTTGGAACGTCAGATCCAGGGAGACACGTGTCAGAGGTCCATGGATTTAGAGAAAGGTGTTTCGGAGGAAACAAAGGAGGAGGTTGCAATATTTTCGAAGACCGAAGTGGTGAATGGATTGACCCGAGGATATAGCCTACAGTCATAGAGGAGAAAGAGTCTAGTGCAAAGATAGTACTCATGAAATGGTGTTTCCAAGCACCAGGGAGTGGAGTCACAAGTAGTCCCAACTTCCAAGCGACATCGAGGGGACCTGTGAGTGTATCACTTTTTCAGGGTTTGTTGAAGGCTCGAAGAACCATTTTGGTTCTATGAGTTTGAAGATCCGAGACTGGGAGGTTGCAGAATCCCTAGGAGAGAAGGTGGTTGTGTCGTCAAGTGGTATCAGAGCCTGAATCTATTTTCAGGTAAGAAAAAGGAGACGAAGAAGTAGGGTGATATCATTGAGTGGTACCAAATACATCAACACAATGTCATCGAGGAGATGTGCATAGCCACCCGTAGAAAATAGAGATATGGAAAGGGATATGTGATAACTTAGAGCAAGGATAGATGCCATGGAAACAGTGCAAAGGAGAGCATCTGATGTTGGAGACGTCAGTGATGCAGAGAATGAAGAAGTGGAAGTTGAGGAAGTTGTAGCAGAGGGTGTTGCAAAAGAGAGCTTGCTGAAAGCGGTTGTCAAGTTGGGAGCTAGAGAAAAGATAGACATCCCAATGTATGAAGGTAATTTGGATGTCAAAGAATTGCTTGATTGGATACGAGCAATGGACAAGTATTTCGACTATGAAGACATCAATGAGGAGAAAAAGGTGAAACATGTTGTCAACAGGTTGAAAGGACATGCAACATTGTCATGGGATGAACTAAAGGATGACAGAAGAATAAAGGGAAAACAAAATATCAAGAGCTGGGATTGAATGGTAGCCAAGCTAAATGCCCAATTCATACCTAAGGACTACCAGATAAATTTTTTAAGGATATTGCAGAACCTGAGACAGAAAGGAATGATTGTGAAGGAGTAGACAGAGGAGTTCTACTGACTGAACATCAGGAATGGACAAAGATAAAGAGATGAGTAAAAAGTTGCCAGATACATCAACGGCCTGAGATATGAAATCCAGGATGAAATCAACATGATGACAGTGAGGACAGTGGAGGATGCATACCAGATTGCGCTGAAAACAGAGGAGAAGTTGGCCAGAAGGTAGAGTCAACAAAACAAAGGTAGAACTTTAAACAGAGGCAAAGGAGTTTCCCATGACAAGTCATAGAAGCCCAAAGGTGAGACAGAGAAGCCACATAGTCACTCTGAGAGAGGTGGTAGAAACTCTTTTCCTAGAGGAAGAAGAAGAGGCGTAGGAGGTGAAGTAAAGTGTTATGCATGTGGAAAGGTAGGACACATGTCTTGGGAATGTACTGAGAGAAATAAAGAAGGAGATGAAGCTCACATTTCGGAAGCACGGAAGTGAGATGTTGAAGCGAAAGGCATGAAATATGGGAGATCTTTGATGCTGAAGAAAGTCATCTTAAAGCCAAGGCCAGAGGTTGAAAAGGTAGTACAGAGGAACAATTTGTTCAGGACATCTTGCAAGACTAAAGATAGAGTATGCAAGGTGATAATTGACAATGGGAGCACTGATAATTTAGTATCCACAGAGATGGTAGAGAAATTAGAGCTGGAGATGACTGACATACGACGTCGTATAAAGTCTCATGGTTGCAGAAAGGTCATCAAGTAACCGTAACTAAACAATGCCTTGTTGAATTTAAAATAGAAGGATATAGAGATGAGATTATGTGTGATGTGATTCCCATGGATGTATGTCATGTTTTTTTGGGAAGACCATGGTAGTACGAAGGGAATGCCATTCACGATGGGAGGATAAATACTTATACCTTGGGGAAGAATGGTAGGACACATATGTTGTTGTCAATTGAAGAAAAGAAAGTGAAGGAAGAAGCCAGCACGAGCATACTTCTCATGAGTGGGAATGAACTTCTGAGTGAATTTAAGGAGGAAGAGGAGATGCGGTTTGTTGTGGTGAGGAATCCGAAAGTTATCCTTACAAGTACTTCTATGGAGGATCTTCCTAAGGAAATTCAGGAGTTGTTGGAAAATTTTGTTGACATAGTAGTGGATGAGTTTCCAAGCTCGTTTCCACCTATCATAAGTATCAACCATCACATTGACTTGATACTAGGAGCAAGCCTACCAAACAAAGCAGTGTATAGACTGACACCTCAAGAGAATGAGGAGGTAAAAAGACAAGTTCGGGACTTGCTAGACAAAGGTTTGGTCAGAGAAAGATTGAGTCCATGCACAGTACCAATTGTGTTGAGTCCGGAGAAGGATGGAGGATGGAGAATGTGTACAGACTCAAGGGCCATAAACAAGATCACCATTACGTACAGATTTCCATTTCCAAGGATGGATGAATTAATGGATTGTTTAAGTGGAGTGAACTATTTTTCAAAGATGTATTTGAAAATCGGATATCACCAGATAAGGATGAGAGAAGGTGATGAGTAGAAAACAACCTTCAAGACAAATGAGGGATTTTATGAATGGCTTGTTATGTCGTTTGGCTTAAAAAATTCCCCGAGTACTTTTATGAGGTTGATGAATGAAGTGTTGAAGGATTTCATTGGTAAGTTTGTGATTGTATATATGGATGATATATTGGTCTTTAGTAAAACTGAAGAAGAGCATCTGAGGCACTTAACAATAGTGATGAGGAGGTTGCAGTGGGAGAAGCTATTGATAAATTTAAAGAAATCCTATTTCATGAAGATGGAACTCATTTATTTGGGTTTTGTGATATCTTCAAATGAATTGAATATGGATCCAGAAAAGGTGAAAGAAATCAGAGAATGGTCTTCACCAATGAGTATATTTGAGGTGAGAAGCTTCCATGGATTAGCGAGTTTCTACAAAAGTTCATCAGAAATTTCAGTGAAATCAGTGCACAGATGATGGATATAGTGAAGAAAAGACATAAGTCTTTCAAATGGACAGAAGAGGCTGAGAAGGGCTTCAATATATTGAAGGAGGAGATAACAGAACAACCAATTTTGGTTTTTCCGGATTTCGGGAAGACATTTCAGGTGAGATGTGATGTGAGTGGAGTTGCAATTGGAAAAATCTTGAGCCAAGATAATAGACATGTTTCATATTTCAGTGAGAAGATGAATGATGCTAAGAGAAAATACTCCACATATGATAAGGAATTCTATGCCATAATTCAAGCCTTGAAGAAATGGAGGCACTATCTCGTTCCTAAAGAGTTTGTTTTGTATAGCGATAATCAGGCTTTACAATTCATAACCAGACAAGAGAAATTAAACCAGAGACATGCCAAGTGGATAGAGTTTATGCAAAATTTCACTTTTTTCATTAAACATATTTATGGTAATGCTAACAAGGTTGTTGATACATTGAGCAAGAGATGTCTAATTCTACAGGAATTTCAAGTGAAGACCTTGGGGTTTGAACACCTTAAGGAAATGTATCATGATAATCCATATTTCAAGGAAGCAATGTGTGAATCATGTGCTCAAAGACAGAAGCTAGTGGGCCAAATATCTGATTCAAGATGGGTTGTTGTTCAAAGGGTGTCAATTGTGCATACCAAAGTGTTCGATGAGGGAGAATTTGTTGAAGGAAAAGCATAGTGGGGGTATAGCTTGACATTTCGGCCATGAAAAAACATTTGCACAGTTGAACAGTTCATATTATTGGCCAGGTATGAGGGAAAATGTGAAGAATTTTGTGAATATATGTAAGATTTCCTTATATGCAAAAGGAAAGAAGAAGAATATTGGGTTGTATCAACTGTTGCCTATTCGAGAGAGGCCTTGGGATGTAATAAGCATGAATTTCGTGTTGGGATCACCAAGAACACAAAGAGGAAGCGATTTCATATTTGTGTTAGTTGACATATTTTCAAAGATGACACACTTTATCCCATGACAGAAGACCAGTGATGCAATGGACGTTGCTAACTTGTTTTTCAAGGAATTTGTAAGACTCCATGGATTTCCCAGGAGTATTGTTTCAGACAAGGATACCAAATTTGTTGGTCATTTATGGAGAACATTGTGGAAGAAGTTGGGAATAGAACTATCCTTTAGTTATGCATATCACCCACAAACGGATGGACAGACTGAGGCGGTGAACCAAATTTTAGGAGATTTGTTGAGAAGTTTGGTCACTTAACATCATAGCCAGTGGTATTATATTCTAGCACAAGCAGAGTTTGCATATAATGAATCAGTGAATAGGAGTACCGGAAAGAGTCCATTTTAGATATTATATGAAATGAATCTGAGGGGAGTGTCAAAGTTAAGAGATCTGGAGCATAGTGAATTTAGAAGTGCTAGAGCCAAAGACTTCACTGCAAAAATGTAGGAGCTTCATAATCAAATCAAATAGCATTTGAGGAGGAGCAGTAGTGAATATAAACACAGAGCTGATAAACATAGAAGGAAACTTCAATTTGAAGTTGGAGATCAAGTTCTAGCACATCTTAGGAAGGATAGGTTCCCAAGAGGAACATATAATAAACTAAAGATGAAGAAGATAGGACCATGTACAATCCTAAGAAAATTTGGTGAAAATGCTTATGAAATAGAGCTGCCAGGAGATGTGGGTATATCGCCCATATTCAACATTGTAGACCCGCAGCCTTACAGGGAAGATGAAGCTGGGGGACCCAAGGAGAAGAAGGAGATCCAGTGGAAAAAACAAATGTCTGTAGTAGAAAATCCGCAGATGGAGCAGATCGTAGATCGATGAATTAGTAAGAAGACCATAAGGAAAACATATTTTGAGTATTTGGTAAAATGGAAAGGATGCCCAATATAAGATGTCAGTTGGGTAAGCGAAGCGGACATCCAAAAGCATGGAAGGTCAGTGTAGAAGCTCATGGATAGGATTCCATGAATTTTTCAGCCAGAGGAGTATGATGCAGGAGCATCGCCAGCAAGGCATGAGTGGAGGACAGCTAGGCGCACTAGCGCGCATTTTGAAGAATTATAAATTTTGAAGAAGGTGTATCACGCAAATCTTTTGAAGGAGTTGTAATTAAAGAAAATATTTAATGCTATGGAGTTGGATGATTTCATGAAGACATCAAAGAATGTATTTTCTTTTAATGAAGCTGAGTGTAGTACAAATTCGATGTGTTCGATCTTATCTGTCTATCATAGATATTTATTGTAATAAATTCTACTAGTTGATAGATTTTAATTCAATAGGATAGCTCTAGAATAGATGGAGGGAATAGCTCAAAGAGCCCCTCTTGTATAAGGCTTTGTATTGTTGCCCAGAAGAGGCTGCTGAGAGTTGTTGTTGTTAGGTTGCTGAAAATTGTTGTTGTTGGCACTCTAGTTATTGAGATTTGTTTCCATTGTAGCTGAGAGTTGAGAGCTACCGAGGAGAAGTATATGAACATATGTATATTTCCGTTGAATGAATATAAAAAAGGATCATTATCCCAAATGCATGGTGTTGTCGTGTCTATCTGAATGAATGAATGGTAGATTGTCTATTTATTTGCAATTCTCTGTTATTTCTTGTTCTTGTGTTTATGAATGCATTTACATGGTCAAATGTATGAATCTATGAATTTTTAGATAAGTTTCAATTGTTTGTCTTCTACAAGCAAGTGCAAGTGTGCATAGGGTTCGCAAGGTGTGCGTTGACAGAGTCCGTTTCGACTCATGATCTCAGAAGAGATAATGTGAAACTTATATAGGTGTTGTTAGAATATGATGGATGTGCTCGTTTAACCATAAAAAATATCACTATTGTCACCCAACCATAGGCCGAAGCCACCCTCCGAGCACCTTAACCTTGACAAAGAATCATTCTGGAAGAAAAACCTAGGCTAGATAGACAAACAAAGGGTAGTGCACCTTTCTCCAAGGATAGCGCACCAAACAAGAGCTGATCAGATAGTCCAAACCATAACCAAGAGATAGTCCAAGCCAAAATGAAATCTTCTAGTTGCAACAGCTGCAATGGCAGCTCTCCTCCAGAGTTGCACACAAACTGGCTAACTGCAGTGCGCACAAGTGAGCTCTGCAGTTCTGAGAATACTGGCCAGAATGAAGACTAGCCTCCTGTATTTATACTAAATTTGGCAGACTACCTGGGCCAACTTCTCATTCTAGGTGTTAGAAAAATAGGACCGTGGAGCAATAAAATAAAACAAATGTGGAAACAAAACATAGAAGATACACAATACAATAGAGACATAGATTTACGTGGTTCACCCAGTGTGGGCTACGTCCACTAGAGAAATTGCTAGGTCCTTCCTTTATTATTATCCATCATATGAAGGGATACAACCTATAGCAAACCCATTGTAACTTCCTCTTCTATCTCTCACAGTCTCCTATCTCAGAATACAATATTCACCATCAACCATAGCTGCAATACATTTCCCTCATAAAAGAGGGNATGCAAATTCACACTCTACCTCATAATAAAGCCAACACTAATGGAAAACTTGATCTTACATCTCTGAGTGATTCTCATGATAATTTTCCCTTGCAACCATACTAGTGAACTTGGTCACACTAGAATGGGGGTTTCTAGACCAAGCTCATCAACTAATGTTTTGGAAACTAGATTACATTGAGAACCACTATCGAGCAAGGCATTTACCTTTTGGTTCTTCACTTGAACTTTGATTTGGAATAACACATGTTTATCTCCACTCACCTTTGTGGTGCCAGCTACAACTTCGTCCATATCAAAGGTGCTTTCTACCACTTCTTCTTTTGTCTTGGTAGCTACCTTTGATTTCCCCTTGTACTTTAGCCACTTTGGATGCAATTCCAAATGAAGTTTCCAACACTTATATTTTTTCTATCCATCTGCATCTCAATCTTTGCAATGCTTATTAGGATCCCTCCTTTTCTCAACTGTGGCTACCATATTCTTGTCTATTTTCTTGTTGGTTTCTTCTTGTCCCATGTGTCGTTGTCCTTTCTTGGAGTCCAACTCAATGCAAAAATCCTTCTTACTTTCCTCATCTATGATTTTCACACCATGAAGTTGCAATTGTCTTCAAGTATGGTTGAAAAGTACTCCAAGGTACTTCATAACCACTCTTTGTTGTTCCAAAGAGATACCCAACTGGATGGACTGCCTGCTAAACTTAGAAGTGCATTCTTTCACTCCTTGTCCTTTTTCTTGCTGAAGGTACCGCCACTTCATGAGTTTCTCCTCTTCGTAACCTATCGGATAGAATTGTGACTTCAACAATGCGTTGAATTCCTCCCATTTCATCACCATGGCCTTCTTACCTATCCTTACATCATCCACATAAATCTCCCACCATGGCAGAGCATGTTTGGTCATCTTCAAGTGGACAAAGTAGATCTACTATGTTTTGTGTATTTTCTAAAGACCAAAGTAAACTTCCAATTGTTTCAACTAGCTATCCAAGACTTCAACATTAGTTTTTCCATAAAATATGGGTATTTCAAGATTCGATTCAACTTTGAAAGGAACACTGGAAGATGAAGAAAAAAAAAATTCATTACCTAAGTTTCCAAGTGTCTCTCCTTTGGAACCTTTTGGGCCAAACTTTTGTTCTTCATTCTCAGTCTTTGTTGAGTGTGCTTCCTTACCCTTCATTAATAGTAGTTGTGTCACCAATGTTGTAAATGTACCAATTCCTTGCTCCATTCGAGCCAATTTGACCTCCAGGTCTTCCCTGTCATCTCCTCTACGATGATTCCCCATCATTGAGGGTCCTCTGCTTCTTTGTAGATTTGGAAACAATTCTTGTCCATTGTTTCGGTACTGGTTGTAGGTGTTTACTGTGCAAGTTTTCTCCAAGTCTTTGAAACTTGCTCTAATACCATCTAATCCATAAATGGTAGGCCTATGGCCTATCTATTTCATCAACACATATCATTTATGGAATTCAATTTAGTTTTCTATTAATTGGTTTTAAGGCTCAACTCGTTGATATGGTTTTCAAGAAATCGACCTTCAAGCTTGTTAACTACTTGGTTTACCTTGCTTGTGTTCTAGCAGCCCTTGAATTGATATTTTAACTGAGAATTCTTGGGAACTTTTAACTCCAGTCCTGTGAAAATATTTTCTCATTCTCAGGCCAACAAAATATCGCTAGGAAAACTACACATCTTTTCCCACAAATAACATTTCCAAATTGGGCAATGTTATGTCAATTGTCAATAATATCTAACAACCACCAAAAGACTCACAGTGTGCACCTATACTGTATTTTAAAGGCTAAACTTTTTCTTGTAGACAAAAAAACAAAAACACAATGCCTCTGTGTTTCCTAATTCCACCTCCAACTGTTGACATTCCTTTGGTTTCCTTATTTTTCATCATTTCCCAATGGAATGAGAATTTTCAGGGATAGAAGTTGTGTCAAAACAAATGAATCGATCTTACATGGGACCTCCAAACATGAATGAGTAAATGATTGTAGATGAGTCTGGATTTGACTCTAATTCAACCAAGCGTATGGATCAAAATCACAAATTTATCCTTTCCAGTGTTCCCATTAAGGATAAATGCATTCACAATGTGCCACACCATTCTAATAATCAATCCAACTCAAACCAAAACTCCATGTATATGTAGAGTCATAAAATTGAAAACAACTACATACAAATTTCACGTTAAATGAAGATTTTTTTATTAAGATCAGGAGAAAATTACAATGGGTTAATTTGTACACAAATTTTGTGTATTGTTACTCACTGACAATACAAGTTGCAGATGGCAATGGCTCAGAGACACATTCTCTTATTTTAGACAAGCTCAATAACTCCTTCATCCACCAAGCTTCAAGTAGGTTTCCCTCTTTGAGCTTTCATTTATGCCACAATTATCCCAAATCCTCCTTCATCTCCCCCTTTATTCACTACAATCCTCATTGTTTTAATGGGTTTCCTTTGGAAGGCCAATCGTCATAGTTGTTCATTTCACCTTCCCATTGTGAAAAAAGACAAAATAAAATGAAATAAAGCAAAACATGTTTATTTACAAAATTTACAAGCATTTGTCAATATCCAATTCGTATTATCATCTCAACATTGTGAGAATTCGTGAGCAGCTACCAACATTTTTCATTTTCAAATATAAAAAAAATTCAATATTTATCGGTTTAATTAAAAAAGAAACCAATACACATTTTTCTTTGCAAGGTTGAAAACCCAAGCGCATCATGATTTAAAGGGGAAATCACAAACTATAAACCGAGGCGATCCAATGAATTTTTTTTTATGGGATGGTGTTCCCATTAATTAGAAATGAATTCACAATGTGCCACACCATTCCAGAAACCAATCCAACTCAAATCAGAACTCCATATATATGCAAAGTCAAAAAATTGAAAAAAACTACATACAAATTTCACATTTAACGGATATTTTTCTATTAAGTTCAGGAGATAAGTACAACGGGGTGAGATACACACATCGTTTGTGTATTGTTACTCACCAGCAATAAAAGTTGCAGATGGACATGGCTCAGAGACAGCTTTGCTCGATGTAGACAGGGTCAATAACTCTTTCGTTCACCAAACTTCACGCAGGTTTCCCTCTTTGATATTTCACTTATGCCACTATTCTCCCCAATTCTCCTTCATCTCTCCCTTTATTCACTACAACCCTCATTGTTTTAATGGGATGCCTTTGGAACGCCAATCGTCATAGCTCTCTACATGTGTCTAATAATGCAACTTCTCAATCTACCTCATAATATAGCCAACACTGATGACAAAATTGATCTTACATCTCTGAGTGATTCTCATGACAGTTTTCCCTTGCAACCATACTAGTGAATTTGGCTACATTAGATTGTGGGTTTCTAGACCAAGCTCATCAAATTACATTGAGAACCACTATCGAGAAAGGCATTTACCTTTCGGTTCTTCACTTGAACTTTGATTCATAATAGCATATGTTTATCTCCACTCACCTTTGTGGTGCCAACTACGACTTCATCCATATCAGAGGTTGTTTCTACCTCTTCTTCTTTTGTCTCAGTAGCTACCTTTGATTTCCCCTTGTACTTATAGCCACTTTGTATGGAATTCTGAATGAAATTTCCAACACTTCTCTTCTATCTATCCATCTACATATCAATGTTTGCAAAGCTTATTAGGATCCCTCCTTTTCTCAATTGTGACTGCCATCTTCTTATCTCTTTTCGTGTTGGTTTCTTCTTGGCCCATGTGTTGTTGTCCTTTCTTGGAGTCCAACTCAATGCAAAAATCCTTCTTACTTTCCTCATCTATGCTTTTCACACCATGAAGTTGCAATTGTCTTCATATATGGTTGAAAAGTCCTCCAAGGTACTTCATCACCGCTCTTTGTTGTTCCAAAGAAATACCCAACTGGATGGCTTGCCTCTTTAACTTAGAAGTGTATTCATGCACTCCTTGTCCTTGTTCTTGCCGAAGGTACTACCACTTCATGTGTTTCTCCTCTTTGTAACCTATGAGATAGAATTGCGACTTCAACATGTGTTTAAGTCCTCCCATTTAATCACCATGGCCTTCTTGCCTATCTTTAGGGCATCCACATAAATATCCCACCATAGCAGAGCATGTATGGTCATCTTCAAGCAGGAAAAGGAGATCTACCATGTTTTGTGGATTTTCTAAAGACCAAAGTAAACCTCCAATTGTTTCAACCAACTATCCAAGACTTTAGCAATAGTTTGTCCATCAAACATGGGTATTTCAAGCTTTGCTTCAACTTTGAAAGGAACCCTAGAAGATGAAGAAAATTCATTGTCATTACCTGAGTTTCCAAGTATCTCTGCTTTGGAACCTTCTAGACCATCCTTGTGTTCTTCATGCTTAGTCTTTGTTGAGTGTGATTCATTACCCTTCATTAGTAGCAGATGTGTCACCAACTCTATCAATGTAGCAATGCCTTGCTCCATTCAAGCCAATCTGACCTCCTGGTCTTCCCTATCATCTCCTTCACTATGGTTCCCCATCATTGATGGTCCTATGCTTCTATGTAGGTCTAGCAACAATGCTTGTCCACTGTTTCGGTACTGGTTGCAAGTATTTACCATGTAATTTTTCTCCATGTCTTTGAAACCTACTTTGAGACCATATGATGTAGGAGCATCACCAGCAAAGCACGAGTGGAGGATAGCTAGGTGCACTAGTGCGCATTTTGAAGAATTTTAAATTTTGGAGAAGGCATATCACACAAATCGTTTGAAGGAGTTGTAATTAAAGAACATATTTAATGCTGTGGATCTGGATGACTTCATGAAGACATCAAAGAATGTATTTTATTTTAATGAAGCTGAGTGCAGTACAGATTCGATGTGTTTGATCTTATCTATCTGTCATAGATATTTATTGTAATAAATTCTAGTAGTTGATAGCTTTTAATTTGATAAGATATCTCTAGAATAGTTGGAGGGAAGAGATCGAAGAGTCCCTCTTGTATAAGGCTTTGTATTGTTTCCCAAAAGAGGCTGTTGAGAGTTGTTGTTGTTAGGTTGCTGAAAATTTTTGTTGTTAGCACTCTAATTATTGAGAGTTGTTGCCATTGTAGTTGAGAGTCGAGAGCTACCGAGGAGCAGTATATGAACATATGTATATTTCAGTTGAATGAATATAATAGAGGAGAATTATCCCAAATGCATGGTGTTGTTGTGTCTATCCGAATGAATGAATGGTAGACTGTCTGTTTATTTGCAATTCTTTGTTATTTCTTGTTCTTGTGTTTATGAATGCATTTACATGGTCAAATGTATGAATCTATGAATTTTTAAATAAGTTTCAATTTTTAAATAAGTTTGAATTTTTAAAGAGTCTATTTCGACTCGTGAGCTCAGAAGAGATAACGTGAAATTTATATAGGTACAAGAAGTGTATAACATCCACAAGGTGTGCACGACAAAGCCCCTTTTGTCTTTGAAAGTTTTGGAGAGATAGCTTGAAGGAATATTTTCTGCAAGGAGTGCGTGACAGAGTCTTTTGACTCAGAATCTCAGGAGGAGTAGCGTGATTTGTCCACAAAGAGGATAGATTGTAGAGGAAGACCTATTGCAAGGCATGCACAAGATGAAATTCGACCAAGTGTCAAACGGGGTATTCAAAGGAAGAAAAAGTTCGAGTAAGAACAAGCTCAGGAGGAAGAACGGTGATAAATCTTCAAAGAGAGGAGTCCTTTGAGGTTTCCCAGAATCAGCAAAGTGAGATCCTTCCAGGAGGGACTGGGATCATTCTAGACCATCAGATTTGGGGAGAGTTACATGGGGAATTAGTCATGAGGTGTTTCATAATTTCAAAGTTTGGAGAGTTTCGAAGTGTTGAGGAGCAAGATCATCGAAGTCGCGAGGAAAATCTTAATCATTAACTACAAGGAGATACATGGAAGTGAATTAGAGAATCTGAGAGTTAGAGGTCTAGAGGAGTGGGGTGTGGAGTGAGTGAAATATTCGTGAAGTCATGAGGCCCAAAGTACAGTTGGAACGTTAGATCCAAGGAGACACATGGAAGAGGTTCGTGGATTCAGAGAAAGGTGTTTCGGGAGGAAACAAAGGAGGAGGTTGCAATATTTCCAAAGGCTGAAGGGGTGAAGGGATTGACCCGAGGATATAGCCTGCAGTCATAGAGGAGAAAGAGTCTAGTGCGAAGATAGTACTCACAAATTAGTGTTTCCAAGCACCAGGGAGCGGAGTCGCAAGTGGTCCCAACTTCCAGGCGACATCAAGGGGACCTGTGAGTGTATCACTTTTTCAGGGTTTGTTGAAGGCTCGAAGAACCAATTCAGTTCCAGGAGTTTGAAGATCCGAGATTAGGAGGTCACAGAATCCCTAGGAGAGAAGGGGGTTGTGTCGTCAAGTGGTATCAGAGCCTGAATCTATTTTCAGGTAAGACAAAGGAGATGAAGAAGTAGGATGATATCATTGAGTGGTACCAGATACATCAACACAATGTCGCCAAGGAGACATGCATAGCCACCTGTAGAAAATAGATATATGGAAATGGATATGCGAGAACTTAGAGAAAGGATAGATGCCATGGAAACAGTGCAAAGGAGAGCACTTGATGCTAGAGACGTCAGTGATGCAGAGAATGAAGAAATGGAAGTTGAAGAAGTTGTAGCAGACGGTTTTGTAGAAGAGAGCTTGTTGAAAGTGGTTGTCAAGTTGGGAGCTAGAGAAAAGATAGACATCCCAATGTATGAAGGTAATTTGGACGTCGAAGAATTGCTTGATTGGATACGAGAAATGGACAAGTATTTCGACTATGAAGACGTCGTTGAGGAGAAAAAGGTGAAACATGTTGTAAACAGGTTGAAAGGACATGCAACATTGTCGTGGGATGAACTGAAGGCTGACAAGAGAATAAAGGGAAAACAAAAGATCAAGAGCTGGGATTGAATGGTAGCCAAGCTAAATGCCAAATTCATACCCAAGGACTACCAGATAAATCTGTTAAGGATATTGGAGAACCTGGTATAGAAAGGAATGATTGTGAAGGAGTAGACAGAGGAGTTCTACTGATTGAACATCAGGGATGGACAAAGAGAAAGAGATGAGGAAAAAGTTGCCAGATACATCAACAGCCTGAGATATGAAATCCAGAACAAAATCGACACGATGATAGTGAGGACAGTGGAGGATGCGTACCAAATTGCATTGAAAGCAGAGGAGAAGTTGGCCAGAAGGTAGAGTCAACAAAACAAAGGTAGAGGTTTAAACAGAGGCAAAGGAGTTGCCCATGACAAGGCATAGAAGCCCAAAGGTGAGACAGAGAAGCCACATAGTCACTCTGAGAGAGGAGGAAGTTCCTAAGGAAGACAGATTTGTGGTAGAAACTCTTTTCCTAGAGGAACAGGAAGAGGCATAGGAGGTGAAGTAAAGTTTTATGCATGTGGAAAGGTAGGACACATGTCTTGGGAATGTCCTGAGAGAAATAAATAAGGAGATGAAGCTCACATTTCGGAAGCGCAGAAGCGAGATGTTGAAGTGAAAGGCACGGAAGATGGGAGATCTTTGATGATGAAGAAAGGTATCTTAAAGCCAGGGCCAGAGGTTGAAAAGGCAGTACAGAGGAACAATTTGTTCAGGACATCTTGCAAGACTAAAGTGAGAGTATGCAAGGTGATAATTGACAGTGGGAGCACTGATAATTTAGTATCTATAGAGATGGTGGATAAATTGGAGCTGGAGACAACTGCACATCCAATGTCGTATAAAGTCTCATGGTTGCAAAAAGTTCATCAGGTAACCGTAACTAAACAATGCCTGGTTGAATTTAAAATAGAAGGATATAGAGATGAGATTCTATGTGATGTGATTCCCATGGATGTGTGTCATGTTTTTTTGGGAAGACCATGGTAGTATAAAGGGAATTCCATTCATGATGGGAGGATAAATACTTATACCTTGGGGAAGAATGGTAGGACACATATGTTGTTGTCAATTGAGGAAAAGAAAGTGAACGAAGAAGCCAGCACGAGCATACTTCTCATGAGTGGGAATGAACTTCTGAGTGAATTTAAGAAGGAACGGGAGATGCGGTTTGTTGTGGTGAGGAAGCCGAAATTTATCCTTACAAGTAATTCTATGGAGGATCTTCTTGAGGAAATTCAGGAGTTGTTGGAAAATTTTGTCGACATAGTAGTGGATGAGTTGCCAAGCTCATTTCCACCTATCATAAGTATCAACCATCACATTGACTTGATACTAGGAGAAATCCTACCGAACAAAGCAGCATATAGACTGGCACCTCAAGAGAATGAGGAGGTAAAGAGACAAGTTCAGGACTTTCTAGACAAAGGTTTGGTCAGAGAAAGCTTGAGTCCATGCGCAATACCAATTGTGTTGAGTCCGGAGAAGGATGGAGGATGGAGAATGTGTACAGACTCAAGGGCCATAAACAAGATCACCATTAGGTACAGATTTCCATTTCCAAGGATGGATGACTTAATGGATTGTTTAAGTGGAGCGAACTATTTTTCAAAGATGTATTTGAAAAGTGGATATCACGAGATAAGGATGAGAGAATGTGATGAGTAGAAAACAACCTTCAAGACAAATGAGGGATTTTATGAATGGCTTGTTATGTCGTTTGGCTTAAAAAATCCCCCAAGTACTTTTATGAGGTTGATGAATGAAGTGTTGAAGGATTTCATTGGTAAGTTTGTGATCGTATATCTGGATGATATATTGGTCTTCAGTAAAACTGAAGAAGAGCATCTGAGGCACTTAACAATAGTGATGAGGAGGTTGCAGTGGGAGAAGCTATTGATAAATTTAAAGAAATCCTCTTTCATGAAGACGTAACTCATTTATTTGGGTTTTGTGATATCTTCGTATGAATTGAATATGGATCCAAAAAAGGTGAAAGAAATCAGAGAATGATCATCACCAATGAGTATATTTGAGGTGAGAAGTTTCCATGGATTAGCGAGTTTCTATCGAAAGTTCATCAGAAATTTTAGTGAAATCAATGCACAGATGATGGATATAGTGAAGAAAAGACATAAGTCTTTCAAATGGATAGAAGAGGCTGAGAAGGGCTTCAATATATTGAAGGGGAAGATAACAGAACAACCGATTTTGGTTTTGATGGATTTCTGGAAGACATTTCAGGTGAGATGTGATGCGAGTGGAGTTGCAATTGGAGAAATCTTGAGCCAAGATAATAGACATGTTTCATATTTCAGTGAGAAGCTGAATGATGCTAAGAGAAAATACTCCACATATGATAAGGAATTCTATGCCATAATTCAAGCCTTGAAGAAATGGAGGCACTATCTTTTTCCTAAAGAGTTTGTTTTGTATAGCGATAATCAGGCTTTACAATTCATAACCAGACAAGAAAAGTTAAACCAGAGACATGCCAAGTGGATAGAGTTTATGCAAAATTTCACTTTTTTCATTAAACATATTTTTGGTAATGTTAACAAGGTTGTTGATGCATTGAGCAGGAGATGTCTAATTCTGTAGGAATTTCAAGTGAAGACCTTGGGGTTTGAACACCTTAAGGAAATGTATCATGATAATCCATATTTCAAGGAAGCATATGAAGCATGTTTGAATCATGTGCTCAGAGACAGAAGCCAATGGGCCAAATATCTGATTCTGGATGGGTTGTTGTTCAAAGGGTGTCAATTGTGCATACCAAAGTGTTTGATGAGGGAGAATTTGTTGAAGGAAAAGCATATTGGGGGTATAGCTTGACATTTCGGCCATGAAAAAACATTTGCACAGTTGAACAGTTCGTATTATTGGCCAGGTATGAAGGCAAATGTGAACAATTTTATGAATATATGTAATATTTTCTTGTATGCAAAAGGAAAGAAGCAGAATATTGGGTTGTATCAACCGTTGCCTATTCCAAAGAGGCCTTGGGATGCAATAAGCATGAATTTCATGTTGGGATCACCAAGAAAACAAAGAGGAAGCGATTCCATATTTGTGTTAGTTGACATATTTTCAAAGATGACACACTTTATCCCATGGCAGAAGACCAGTGATGCAATGCACATTGCTAACTTGTTTTTCAAGGAATTTGTAAGACTCCATGGATTTCTGAGGAGTATTGTTTCAGACAGGGATACCAAATTTGTTGTTCATTTATGGAGAACATTGTGGAAGAAGTTGAGAACATAACTATCCTTTAGTTATGCATATCACCCACAAACGGATGGACAGTCTGAGGTGGTGAACCGAATTTTAGGAGATTTGTTGAGAAGTTTGGTCACTGAACATCATAGCCAATGGGATTATATTCTAGAAAAAGAGGAGTTTGCATATAATGAATCTGTGAATAGGAGTACCAGAAAGAGTCCATTTCAGATATTATATGGAATTAATTTGAGGGGAGTGTCAGAGTTAAGAGATCTGGATTAGAGTAAATTTAGAAGTGCTAGAGCCGAAGACTTCGCTGCAAAAATGTAGGAGCTTCATAATCAGATCAAATAGCAATTAAGGAGGAGAAGTAGTGAATATAAACACAGAGCTGATAAACATAGGAGGAAACTTAATTTGAAGTTGGAGATCAAGTTCTAGCACATCTTAGGAAGGAGAGGTTCCCAAGAGGAACATATAATAAACTAAAGATGAAGAAGATAGGACCATGTAAAATCCTAAGAAAATTTGGTGAAAATGCTTATGAAATAGAGCTGTTAGGAGATGTGGGTATATCGCCCATATTCAACATTGCAGACCTGCAGCCTTACAGGGAAGATGAAGCTGGAGGACACAAGGAGAAGAAGGAGATCTAGTGGAAAAAACAGATGCCTGTAGTAGAAAATCCACAGATGGAGCAAATCGTAGATCGATGAATTAGTAAGAAGACCATAATGAAAACATATTTTGAGTATTTGGTAAAATGGAAGGGATGCCCAATATAAGATGCCAGTTGGGTAAGCGAAGCGGACATCTAGAAGCATGGAAGGTCAGTGCAGAAGCTCATGGACAGGATTCCATGAATTTTTTAGCTAGAGGAGTATGATGCAGGAGCATCGCTAGCAAAGCACAAGTGGAGGATATCTAGGCGCACTAGCACGCATTTTGAAGAATTTTAAATTTTGAAGAAGGTGTATCATGCAAATCTTTTGAAGGAGTTGTAATTAAAGAAAATATTTAATGCTATGGAGTTGGATGATTTCATGAAGACATCGAAGAATGTATTTTCTTTTAATGAAGCTGAGTGCAGTACAGATTAGATGTGTTCGATCTTATCTGTTTGTCATAGATATTTATTGTAATAAATTCTACTAGTTGATAGATTTTAATTCGATAGGATAGCTCTAGAATAGCTGGAGGGAAGAGATCGAAGAGCCCTCTTGTATAAGGCTTTGTATTGTTGCCCAGAAGAGGTTGTTGAGAGTTGTTGTTGTTAGGTCGCTGAAAATTGTTGTTGTTGGGACTCTAGTTATTGAGATTTGTTGCCATTGTAGCTGAGGGTTGAGAGCTATCGAGGAGAAGTATATGAACATATGTATATTTCATTTGAATCAATATAAAAAAGGATCATTATCCCAAATGCATGGTGTTGTCATGTCTATCTGAATGAATGAATGGTAGATTGTCTGTTTATTTGCAATTCTTTGTTATTTCTTGTTCTTGTGTTTATGAATGCATTTACATGGTCAAATGTATGAATCTATGAATTTTTAGATAAGTTTCAATTGTTTGTCTTCTACGAGAAAGTGCAAGTGTGAATAGGGTTCGCAAGGTGTGCATTGATAGAGTCTGTTTCGACTCATGAGCTCAAAAGAGATAATGTGAAACTTATATAGGTGTTGTTAGAATATGATGGATGTGCTCATTTAACCATAGAAAATATCACTATTGTCACCCAACCATAGGCCGAAGCCACCCTCCGAGCACCTTAACCTTGACAAAGAATCATTCTAGAAGCAAACCCTAGGCTAGATAGACAAACAAAGGGTAGTGCACCTTTCTCCAAGGATAACGCACCAAACAAGAGTTGATCAGATAGTCCAAACCATAACCAAGAGATAGTCCAAGCCAAAATGAAATATGCTAGCTGCAGTAGCTGCAACGATAGCTCTCCTCCAGACTTGCGCACAAATTGGCTAACTGCAGTGTGCACAAGTGAGCTCTGCAGTTCTGAGAATACTGGCCAGAATGAAGACTAGCCTCCTGTATTTATACTAAATTTGGCAGACTACCTGGGCCGACTTCTCATTCTGGGTGTTAGAAAAATAGGATCGTGGAGCAATAAAATAAAACAAATGCGGAAACAAAACACAGAAGATACATAATACAATAGAGACACATATTTATGTGGTTCACCCAGTGTGGGCTATGTCCACCAGAGAAATTGCCAGATCCTTCCTTTATTATTATCCAGCATATGAAGGGATACAACCTACAATAAACCCATTGTAACTTCCTCTTCTATCTCTCACAGTCTCCTATCTCAGAATACAATATTCGCCATCAACCATAGCTGCAATACATTTGCCTCATAAAAGAGGGTTCCCTTCTAGGGCAAAAAACCCTAACATAATCTCTATCATTAGATCTGCGACCTTATAATGAATGGTCCAAATTTACAATGAAATTACAATATACATTTACAAGGAAATTTGTATTTTGGGGGCCCACTTGTCCCCAGACCCCCCAGCCGAGGGGATAGCCCCTCGGGACCCCACAGAGGGGGTACCCCCCCTCTGCACTCCCCTGCGTGGAAGAGTGTACATACTTATGGGGTGTAAATACTTCATGGGGTATAAACACGGCTGAAATTAAAAGACCTCTGAATCAGGAAGATAATCAGGCTCCACAACCAACAATCTCCCACTTGGAGACTGATCTCAACAACTCCATCGCTGATGCATATGTTGGACTCTGAACCTTCGTGGACCTGGAAAATTTCTCATCTTCATATTCATTCTTGAAGACCAATTGAAACTGAGAAAGAACTCAGTTTCTCCC
>SNQJ01S0114072.1:31293-47399 GCA_010110895.2 Picea sitchensis | reverse complement strand
TAGGGCTAGTGCCTCAGAGGGGGTCAAGGGGTTCGTGATCCCACTAATTCTATGGAATTTGGCACCAATAGTAGCATGTCTGCACAGTTCCAGAGCTTGCATACCAATTCTAGCCCCAGTTGTGCGCCCTTTGGCATTCTATGCATTCGCCTTAAGTCAGGAATGCCAATAGTCATCCAAAACTATTATGAAAGCCCAACAGCTTCTCTATAATGTTTGGATACTTTGTATAAATACTTGTATATACATTTTGTTAAGGCTCTTAGATCACTTAGTCACCTATCAAACAGGATCGCCTTACAGTTCTCCTCAGAACTTTGGGGGATTTTCAATCTCTCAATCCTTGCTGGTTTTACTATACTGTATTTTCTTCATTTGTTAATTAATAGAAGAGCTTTAAAGTTTTATATCTATCTTGATTGTGAGCGTATATGCCATCTGCTATCAGAGCTGTTTTCTTCATGTTCGTGGTTGCTTTATAAATCTGAATTCTGTTGGGTTTGGAGTTGTCATCTGCACTGCACATCCTGGCTCCTGGTGTGGACACTGTACTTTCACAGTCAGATTGACCTATTGACTTATTTTGGCATTTTCTAGACATCAATATAATTTCCTTCTTTCTTTTTCTCAGTCTCATTGCTATACAAGTTATATATACAAGTTATTGTTTATACGAATTGATTCTTATACGGATTGATGTTAGTGAAAAAAATTTCTCCTTGCTATATAAGTTATTGTTTTTAAGTGAACAATTTGTTTCTAATTTATAGGAGGATGTTAGGTTTAGTTGGATATGAGAAATTCTCTTCAACTAGTTAACTTTTATTTTGGTGTAAACTGTAAATGTGCTAAGATAGTGTGTCTATTTTAAGACAAAGGTTGATGTATTTATATATATATTATTACATTGTGCTAGGTAATCTCTGGATCAAAACTGTGTGGAGTATTTGAAACATCCAAGGTTGAATGGACAATCCACCCATTATTGGGGACATAGAAAGATGATAAGATGTAAAAGAGTGTTGGGGTTAATATGTCTCTCCATCAGAGACAGTCCACCCCAGCACTCTTTTATATCTTATCAGTTTTCTATGTCCTTGATGATGGGTGAAGTATCCACTTGAAACAATGGAAGTTTCAAATACTCTCCACAGTTTGATCCAGAAATTTCCTAACATTATGAATCACTGTGGAAACCTGCATACTCAAATACTATTACATTGCTTGAATAGATCACCCAATACAATTTTAGTGTGAAGAAACGGTTTCTACTCTCCCATTTATCTACGTGATATCAGAGATGGTACAGCCCTAACTTTCTCCTAGCTTTCTCATCAAGTGCTGTCGTACTGATCAAGTGCTGTCGTGAATCCCAATTGAAGCTGCTGTTGAGCGGGGGTAGGTATGCCCATTTCGGTGTATGGTAGCTGCAGTTTTTGCATTGATGAAGGCGACTAGGTGTTGAATTCGTTGTGATGGAGCTGTTGTGCATGCCTATGGCGTGCGGAAAAGTACAACTGTGCTAGAGGCCGAATTTTTGGACCTGCTGTGTAAGGTGAAGATGCAAGGACAATGCTACTACAACCAAGGAAGGAACTAAGAGCATGTTGGTGAGGCTCAAACCCTCGGGTGATAAGAAGCAGAATAAGATATGGAGATCAAAGGCGGATTGGTCCATATTGGGGATTAAGGTATTAAAAGAGTGATCACAGTTTCATTCACTTCAAAGAATTTGCCAGTTACTGTATAAATTTTGAAATAGCGTTCAATATACCTGGTAATTCGATTTGCTGCATGGATTTGGTTGTGGTACAAATACGACCGTGTGGAATGCAATATGATTGCTGGGAGATAGTTGCATGGATCTTCCAGAGTAAATGTGAAAGTTATTGCACCAAGTGATATGCTCATGGTAGGTCTTGGGAGGATCCATTGGTCAACAAAGCATTGTTATTTGTTTGATATGGCCATGGCAGAAATGTAAATTTTACACTGTAAAAGATAAAATGTTAATATCCAAGTAAATGTTTAAGATTAAGTAAGTTTTCTAATCATACAGTAAATGAGCATACAGTAATTTTTTAATATGATTAAGTAAATGTAAGAAAGTAAATAGGTGAACAGTTGCCTTTAAAAATGCTCTAAAGTTATTAACATTAAATCTTATTCATTGATTTGAAAGGACTACTAAGAATATGCAAGTATCTTCAATTGCTGGCCATAACATTAGAATTAGTAATTAAAAGATCATTAAATGTGCCCACTTCCAATAGGTATATGTCTTTTGGCGTAATTAAATCTTATTCATTGATTTGAAAGGACGACTAAGAATATGTTAGTATCTTCAATTGCTGGCCATAAGATTAGAATTAGTAATTAAAAGATCATTAAATTGTTAAATATATATATAACCTCAACAGTCTGACTGTGGCCAACTGTACATTTCATTTCTTGATGTTCTTGATTTGCTCGAGCCTATTTAGCTCATCCTTTTGTCATTTTCTGAATATTCTCAATACTCAATACTATTTTTCGCTCTGCTTATTTTTTGTTTTTCAATTCTGTATTATATGTTCCTCATTTTGTCATGGTATCAAAGCTTCAGACGTAAGCCTCTTCACATAGTTTGGAGAGCAGCCTAATCCCAAGAAGCGGAGAGCTTACACTATCCACGAGAGCACAGGACGCAAGATTCTTCATAGTGATTGGAGAACACGACGCAGTCCGTGATATGCTCAAAAGATCGTTGCAGACAGCAAGCGCAAAGAAACAGAGCAACTGCAGAAGGACGTGGCATTTAAAGAATCTTGGAGAACACTCTGCAGTCCACTAAAGGAGCGTGGAGACAACAGTCTGCTCAAAAGATCATTGGAAACATCACAACGCGTGGTGGCAGACCTGCGGAAGGAGAATCAAAGGACAAAGATTAAAGATCCGTGAGCTTTTAAAGAATTTGTGAAAGATTCACAAAATTCCTTCTTAAGAAGAAAGCCTTTGCAGATACAGCAAAAGACAAGCTCAACAGTCGCAAGATCGGCCCTGCGAACAGATCTGAGCCATTAATCAAGCTCAGAAAAGACGAGGAGCGCGTAGAAAAGGAGAATGTGTTTCTGCCATCAGATCAAGGTGAGAAACAACAGATCTCAGATCAAGAAAAGGTGCACAAGCTTTAACCGCCAAAGTTTTTTGAAACTTCGCGTATTCGGCAATTTCGTGCAAAGATTGCAAAAGAAAGTGGACTTGCGAAGTCTCGAAGTCATCAGAACCATCCATCATCAGGTTTGATAGGTGGCAGTAGATCCGGAAATTCAAGGATTCGGACATCGGAAGAATTGCGGGAGAGCAATCTCAACTTCGCAAAACACGAAGTCACGAAGTGGATCTTGACCATCGATTGCGGGAGAGATCTGGACCGTTGAATGCGGCGTTGGATCAACACTTCGCTGATTCGAAAATCGAAAAAGCTCGAGGTACGAGTTGTGAAAACTCGCGAGGTCCGAGTTNACAGTTGTCGGATCGCGGAGGATCATGGACCTTTGATCTGAGGCAAGCGGAGTTCAGAAGTTCGAACTTCGAGGAAAGGGAGGTGAGTAGTCCTCCAACTTCGCGAAACGCGAAGTCCAGATCCACGAAGTATTGAAGTGCTTAGAAGATTGGCCCAAGGTCATATCGAGCGGTCACATTGATAAAGGTTAAAGGAGGAGCTAGCATGCACTAGGCTCTAGTTCGAGAGTTCTGAAGTCGAGAGAGTCGAGGTGACTCGCAACAAAATACCCGAGGTCCAAGGTTGCAAAGCGCCTTTTGGATAGGCATGTGGTCACAGCCAGTGGTCACGTGGAGAGGAACTTTACGCCCGTTGCTAGTTCACGCGGGTGAGGTTTCGCAAAAGGACTTGTGGAATTGTTTCGTGGAAGAGCTACTCCAACTCAGAGAGAAAGCCCGAAGTGTCTGGTTTTTTTTTCAGCCCATGGTCACATGAGAAGCTAAACTTCAATTTTTTTTTTCTCTCGAGTAAACTCAGAATTCCCTATTTCGCCATTAGAGGGGCTACAATTGCTACAGTTGCAAAAGAACAGAGCTTAGAGCTCTGAATCAACAGATTTTGTGCTTGGATAGACAAATCCAACCATCTTGAAGCTAAAGAAGTGGTCTACCCCGCATTTTTCGGTCCGAAGTCATTGAAAGAACTTCGAAGACCTGGTTTTATGCGCAGGAAACAGGTAAACACGAAATCTACTAATAATTTTTTTTGTTAATGTTTTTTTCAAAAAGATGGCCACATCTAGCAATTTAGGACCAACTCAAGGTCCGATTCTTCTTGGAAAGAATTATGAGTTTTGGTCTCTTCGAATGAGATTCTTCTTGCAAGCACAAGAGTGATGGGATCCAGTGAATCTTAGATATGTGGAACCAGATCCAACATACCTTGCTACCATGACTAACCAACAGATAACTGCTAAGGAAACACAGAGGAACAGAGAGAATAAAGAAAAATTTTGGATTCAAAATTCCATGGATGACTCGATTTTCTCAAAAATCACAGGCGTTGTTACTTCAAAACAGGCCTGGGACATCCTTAAATCAACCTACCAAGGAAATGATCAGGTCAAAATAGTAGACCTTGAGGATGCATTTCGAGACTTTAAAAATGACAGAGTCTAAAAATGTTGATAAGTTTATGACCAGAGTCATGGGAATCTTAAACCAGATCAGATTGACTTATGAAGTCATCCCTGATCAACGAATTATTGAGAAAGTCCTCAGAAGTTTACCAAAGAAATTCGAAATGGTTGTTACAACTATCCTTGAATCCAAGGATCTGTCAAATTTTTCAACAGATGAATTAATGGGTTCTCTATTGACACATGAGACCAGGCTTCATGTAGCAGATGAGTCAACAACCAATGCCTTCAAGACTCAATTCTCCTTCAGCAGAGGGAGAGGCAGAGGAAGAGCCATAGGTCAACGAGGAAGAGGAAGCAGTCTGAGTAACCAACACTCAAGTGAAGGTCACAGACAACAGAACCCGAATCAAAATTTCCAAGGTCACATACAACAAAACCAGATTCAGAATTTCCAGCCTCAAAGAGGCAGAGGGAGAAGATCAAATGACAAATCAAGCATACAATGCTATTACTGCAAAAAATATGGGCACTATGAATCTGAATGCAGGAAGAAGCAATCAGATCAGCTCTCAGGCAAAGCACATATCTCACATCATGAAGGAGAAACCTCAGATGGTATGTTCCTCTCATGCCACAAGACTGAAGAACAACCTAAAGATCTTTGGTTGCTCGATAGTGGATGCAACAATCACATGACAGGTAACAAATATTTACTTTCATGCATCGATTCTTCAATTTCATCTAATATTACACTTGGAAATGATTATTTAGTCAAAGTCCAAGGAAAATGAACTGTACCTATTCTTACTAAACAAAATGTAAAGAAAGATATACATAATGTCTATCATGTTTCAGATCTGACACATAATCTATTAAGTGTAGGACAACTAATTGAACATGGATATAAGGTACTTTTTGAATGAGAAACATGTAGGATACATTATAAAACCCCCAACAGAAAATTGATTTATGAAATCCATATGACTCAGAATAGGATGTTTCCCCTGACCCTCAGAACTGCAAATCTGATCCAATCATATGCACAAAGTGCATCCACCCCCAATGAAACTATGGTTTGGCATACAAGATTTGGACATCTACCCTTTTAGATTCCAAGTCTTCTACATAAGCACTCCATGGTCAAAGGTATCCCTATTTTCAAAGAGGAAAATCCCCCATGTGAGTCTTGCATACTTGGAAAACATAAGAGAACTAGTTTTCCACAGTCCTCAACTAAAGCCAAACAACACCTAGAACTGGTTCACACTGACCTATGTAGACCAATGCAAACATAGTCAATAGGTGGTATCTTTTATTTTCTAATGTTTATTTATGACTTTAGTAGGAAAATTTGGATCTATTTTCTCAGACACAAGTTTGAAACTTTTGCAAAGTTCAAATAATTCAAAGTTGAAGCTGAAAAACAAAGTGGCAAATATGTAAAAGCACTTAGGTCATATGGAGGAGGATAATATAGCTCCAAAGAATTTGCAAATTTCTGCAAATCACAAGGCATCATTATGCAAACTACAACCATGTATACTTTAGAGAAAAATGGAGCGGCTGAAAGGAAAAATCAGACAATAATGAACATGGAAAGAAGCCTACTCAAAGAGAAATGTCTGTCAAATACATTTTGGGCTGAAGCAGTAGCATGCTCAACTTATCTCCTTAATAGATCTCCAACCACCAGTCTCAAGATGAAGGTCCCTCAAGAATCATGGAGTGGGACAAAGATAAATGTTGCTCATATCAGGACATTTGGATGCATAGCATACACTCACATACCTTTCGAATTAAGGAAGAAATTGGATGATAGAAGTGAGAAATGCATCTTTACTGGTTACAACGAAACATCAAAAGCATATAGGCTCTACAATCCAATCTCAAAGAAATTGATTCCCAACAGAGATGTAAAATTTCTGAAAAATCAACTCTGGAACGAGTTTGAAAAACAACCAATGGACAGTTAAAATCCATTGCTGCCCATTCATGAAAACATAGAAAACTCAGGACAACCAATACCTCCACCTGCCCTTCCAAGGATGCAGGTACAAGGACATTCTGACAATTCTCAGGATAACTCAACTTCAAACAGAGATTCATCATATGAACTTCAAAATCAGAGAACTCGAAGTTTGAGAGAAATCCATCAGCAGTTGGATGACATTGAACAACGCAATCNGCCACATTGGGTTCAAGCCATGAACCAAGATATTGATTCCATTGAGAAGAACAAGGCATGGGATCTTGATGATTTTCCCAGACACAAGAAAAGTATTGGTGTCAAGTGGGTTTACAAAACTAAACTCAATGAAAAGGGGCAGATTGAAAAACACAAGGAAAGACTTGTTGCCAAAGGATTCTCACAACAACCAAGTATTGATTATGGTGAAACTTTTGCTCGAGTAGCAAGGTTGGACACTGTAAGGACTCTCTTATCCATAGAAACTCAACACAAATCACAAGTATACCAGATGGATGTCAAGTTAGCTTTCTTGACTGATTTCTTATAAGAAGAGGTTTATGTCGATCAACCACCTAGATTTGAAGTCAAAGAGTAGCCAACCAAAATGTATCGGTTGAAGAAAGCCTTGTATGGCTTAAATAAAGCTTCAAGAGCTTTGTACAACATAATTGAAACTTACCTGATCAAAAGTGGTTTCAGTAGAAGCCAAAATGAGCCAACTTTATACACCAAAATAGATCAACATGGTAAAATTCCGATTGTATGTTTATATGTTTATGACATGATATATACTAGAAATCTTGAGTTAACCAGTTTTAAACATGCCATGCAATCTGAGTTTGAGATGACAGATCTTGGAATAATGAAATATTTTTTGGGGATTAAGGTTGATCAATCAACCAAAGGCATTTTTGTCTGTCAGCAAAAGTATGCAACATACATCATCAAAATATTATGCATGGAAGACTGCAATCCAATAGAAACCCCTACACACCTAGGCACAAAATTGAGCAAGCAATATGAAGGACCTACAGTGGATTCTACCCTGTACAAAAGTTTAGTAGGCAGTTTGTTGTATCTTACAACAACTAGGCCTGATATTATGTATCCAACCAACTTTGTTTCCAGGTTCATGGAATCCCCCAAAGATTCTCACTGGAAGATGGTGAAAAGGATTCTGAGATATGTTGTTGGCACTCTCAATTTTGGCTTATGGTACACTCATTCTGATGATCATCATCTCTCTGGTTACACTGACAGTGATTTTGCAAGCAACCTAGATGACAGGAAAAGCACCTCAAGACATGCTTTTCACCTGGGCACAAACCTGATTTCTTGGGCATCAAAGAAACAACCCATAGTCTCAATATCTTCTGCAGAGGCAAAGTATGTCGTTGCTACCTCAGCTTCCCGTCAAGCTGTGTGGTTGAGAAGAATATTGAAAGATATGTCACATATAGAAAAGGAGGCAACTCCTATCTTTTGTGACAACACCTCAACAATTTCTCTATCCAAAAACCATGTGTTTCACAAAAGAAGTAAACACATTGACACTCGCTTTCACTTCATCCGTGAGCTTGTCAATAATGGTGACATTGCACTTCAATTCTATGGCTCACGAGATCAACTCGCAGTTATTTTTACAAAGCCACTAGGAAATTCCGTTTTTGATTTTCAGAGACAACACTTGGGCATTATCAGTTCTGATGTTTGTAACTGTTGAGTTTAGAAGGGAGTGTTAAATATATATGTAACCTCAACAGTTTGACTGTACACTGCCAGTTGTCCTGGCCAGCTGTACATTTTTTTCTTGATGTTCTTTATTTGCTCGAGCCTATTTAGCTCGACCTTTTGTCCTTTTCTGAATATTCTTAATACTCAATACTATTTTCGCTCTGCTTATTTTCTGTTTTCCAATTATATATTCTTTGCTTCTCATTTTGTCATAAATGTGCCCACTTCCAATAGGTATACGCCTTTCAGCATAATTAGCATGTGGCCTTGGTGTGTGAGCTTGAGGACATTTTTTCACTCCTATGTATGGCTAGGGAATGGTATACAAAAATGACACACTGATTGGTTGGGGATGGACAAAGACATAGAACCAACAACTAACATGGAGAAGCAACTGGGCTCAGCTTAACCTGCACATATGAGAAGTGCATCCTTATGATGGAAGAGAAGGGCCAAACTTATCCCTTGACTTAGTTCAAACATGAGGGATGATATGGATGCACAGGTACAATTGGGTTGAGCGACAAAAGAGAGAAGTTAATGTAGTCACAGTTGGATAGTTGGTTCGTGTGTTGGTATGTGACCTTGCAGAAAGCATGGTTAGTGTGTTGAGCTGCTACTTGTGCATGTTGGTGTAGAACCTTGATGGTGGTGATCACGTATTCAATGTTTTGGTAATATTGATAATCACTCTTTGTAATTTGTGCATGTTGGTGTAGAACCTTGATGGTGGTGATTGTGTCTTCAATGTTTTGGTAAGATTGATAATCACTCTTTGTAATTTTTGCATGTTGGTGTAGAACCTAGATGGTGGTGATCATCATGTCTTTAATGTTTTGGTAATATTGATAATCATTTTTTGTAATTTAATTATTTTGGATTTGTTAATGTTAACATACATATTTAGTTTAGTCAATTCAATTTGTAATGTAATGTTTGTTATAATTGACTAGTCTAATTGTTGCAAGGTAAAGTATGGAAAATTCAAAATAAAGATTGAACAAATATATAGAATATGAAGACATTGAATAAGTGCAAAGAATTGGATTGAGTGACAAATTAGAACACTTAATGTAGTTATAGATGGATATTTGGTTCGTGTGTTGGTATGTGCCTCCGCGGAAAGCATGGTTAGTGTGTTGAACTGCTACTTGTGTATGTTGGTGAAGAACCTTGATGGTGGTGATTATGTCTTCAATGTTTTGGTATTATTGATAATCACTCTTTGTAATTTAGGTATTTTGGATTTGTTGATGTTAACATACATATTGAGCCTAGTCAATTCAATGTGTAATGCAATGTTCATTACACAATGTTCGTTAGAATTGACTACTCTATTCATTGCGAGGTAAATAATGGAAAATTCAAGACAAAGATTGAATAAAGTTGTAGAAGATGAAGACACCAAATAAGTTCATTACTCCAAAGAAACAAGTAAGAATAAGTCTTTTGTCATATGTGTCATCATCTCTTGTTGATTTTTTGTAGCCTCGCATAGAAACAACTTTGTAATGTGAAAATGATTCCTGAGTTTGCCTCTGTGTTGTTGCTCAAAGGGAAATATAGCTACCTGTATTGTCTCCTCTCGTCATTCTTTGATGAAATAATGTTTCTTTGATGAAAGGTTGTTTGAAGAATGAGGTGCCATAAGCCCTTAGATTGGTAGGTGCAAAGAATCTAAGATTGACTTGGATACATCCCATATCAGAGCATTTTTCTAGAGAACTGATGAGCATTGTAGTTGGGTACTTTAGGTGTTTTGGTAGATGGAAATATGTCTATATGTTGGCCAATTGTAGTATTTATAGTCATGTTGATGTTAGACCTTGGAGGACAACAGGTTCCTAGTCAATCTGTGTGGTACCAATGTTTGACATAAAGGTACGGTTGGTTCCTAGTTGGTATGTTATTCAAGATGACAATCCTACAAGTGAATGGAGGAGCATGGACACTTTGGTTTAAATATTGAAGTGAGTTGCTACAGTTAATAACTATTAGTTGGTTATTGTGGCAATGAAAGATACAATGAATTGACATTGTTCTCGCTGAATAAGACAAGAATTAATGGCAGACTTAATTCTGAGTTGGAACTGTGAGTTTGCAACAAGGAAGACATGGTGATGTTTTGGATGGAGAAGAGAGTTTTTTTTGGAGTTTGGGCCAAAGGATGATAGTTCTTATGGTGACACAGGAGATTAGATGTTGATGGATGAATGAGGTAAAGTTCGTGTATGATGTTCAATAAAAACAATGATTGTTATCGACCAAACTAGTAGCCCGTCAGGGTCCTTGGGTTTCTATGGCGGTACCACAAGGGTAGGTGTCCAAATGTCACTACAACACTTGCATGTTCCATATTTGAGCCAAACTCCTTCACTAATGGACTTTTGGAGGCTTCCCTAAACAACACTTCATGACAAGGATCAATAGATCAGTGCCTATGGTAAACACTAGATGAAGGTAGGAGTTAATTATTTAAATAAGCTTTGCTGGTATAATGAACTAAAAAGTAAACTTAGACCAACAAGCTAAACTCACCCAAATACTAATAAATATGACACTAAACAAATAGAAAATGATGATGTAGATATCCTTACCACTTTATCAGAATATTTGCTTGGTGTACCTGATAATAGGTGGTTGGGAACAAAGTGTTTCCTCACTGTTTAAAGATATCAGATCTACAAAATGACAACAAAACATAGAAACCAACAAAAAGAATGGTTTTTTTAGGCCTCCCACAAGTGTATTAACACTTAAGATCAACAAATCTGTGGGTGGGAAGGTTAGGGTGACAATATATTAATGATTATCAATGCCTTAGAGCCTTGAATATGCAATAAAATGTGATTTCCAGCAAGCTGAAAATGACAATACAAATTTGGGGTTCAAATCCCCCAGGATCAAAACTTAGAAATAAATTCCAGCCAACAAGGGGACTTGTTGGGTTTTAAATTTAGTTGATCTATCCAAAAAATAAATGATACAGCCTTTGGAAACAATTTTGGAAATGGAGAAAGGGTTTGAGTGATGAAATACTTACTTAAACGTCCCTTCAAGTGAGGAAAATGAGTGTAGATCTGCGTATATGTTTGTTGTAATATTGTAGACTTGCACACTTTCTCAATTAAAACCCTTGTAAAATACAATGTTAGAAGCACAAATTCCAAGGGAAGACCTATCTTTGGGGTAGAAAAATTCTCTAAAGAAAAATCCCCAATAGATCTACTAGCTTGTAAGATCAAAATTGAAATGCAAAGCTAGGGTAAGATTTATTTTATTTTTATATTTTATAAAAGCAAAAATAAAAAGAGATTTTGGATTTTGAATAATGATGGTTGAAGACAGTGAGTTTTTTACATTTTTATTACCTCTTGCTTCAAGAAATCACGACCACAACTTGTCTTAAATCGACTTTGGAAGATGCCTATATATTGGGTTGGAGTCGAAATACTAATCGCCCCCAATTCTATTTAGAAGATGATTGTTCTTGACTTTACTAGGAATTCTCCTTGAAGGATGGTTTCCAAACCAAGGGATTCAATTTTGGTGAGAGTGAGAACCAACAACGGTTGAAAATACCTCCAAGGAAGTTTGTCCAACACTTGGATTTGAACCACTAATACCAACAAAAAAAGTGGAAGAGACGAGGAGTCTAGTTCTCTTATTCCACGTGGCTAGGTAGCCCCTCAATGGATTGATCCAATTGGTTATTGAAAATTCCACTTGCAATTTTGATACAAAGCACAAAAACTCCTAACCAAGAAACAAAAACATAGAATAAATCAATCCACAAGACACAAGAGATGAAAGTTCAAAAATATGGCATTTTGATCTCACAAAACTTCAACAACTTGAATGAGAGGAGAAGCTAGCTTTATAGCTTTCATTGTAATGGATATTTTTCCATCTCTCATTAAAATATACTATCTAACCCGACATCCATATGTTGGATGACAATCACTTAATAATAATAAAAATTTTTTATGAAATTTACCCACAAAAGAAGTTAACTTAACCAAGAGGCTCAACGTTCCATATGTTGGAGACAAAGTCACTTAAAAATAATAATTTTTTTTATGAAATTTACCCACAAAAGAGGTTAAGAGGCCACAATTTGGTTTGTTGGATGCTCATACTTGGCGGTTCTTTCATCAATATGGTGGCTCCTTCAGTCAAACCCTTGACTTACTTTACCTCATGTCCTCCCCTTTACATATTCGATGGGTCATGTAAGACAAATATTAAGTGAGGGTGGCTTTATCTTTATTAATGCCTTAAGTGGGTAATCGCTCATCCCATCATTCGATTTGATAAAATGCTTTGGAACTTTATGCAACAGAGCCTTTATAATATAATATTCACCCTTTGTTCTTTTAGCATGGTTTATATTTAATTTTTGTCCTTTTTATTTGCCTTGGTTTTGATTTTGTTGAATCCACGTGAATATCTTTGCATGGAAGGAATCCAAGACATGGATTTTGTTGGAAGCATGGTCTATTTTCCTTTTTCCATTGATTTTTTTTTTCATGTCATGGATGGCCCCCTTTTTGCAACGTTTCCTTCATAAATGTGCCTATAAATGTGCCTGAGGGACCTTTCGACAACGAATTTTTTTCTTATAACCTGACCTTTTTTCCAAAACTTCAACGTGGCATGTTAACTATGCATGATGATGATCAATCTGAGCTCATATTTTATTTTTGGATCTGGGATCCCATGCAAGATTCGTGAACTACCTCGAAAAAATGTGAGATGATGAGAAGTTTGTGATACTGCCATGTTGAGAACTAAAAATGATAAATGCACCATGTCCAATAGATGCATACAAAATATAAGACAATGATAGTGTGGGTGCACATGACCATGGGTGGATAAGCCCTACAATGTGTGATCACCCCTACAATGAACCTAGCTCTCGTAAACCATGTGTCTCAATAGGTTCATCTCAAGTCCCCCAATCCTATCCAAGAAAAAGGGAAGTGAGAATGAAGTCTAGAAATATTGATCATGGCCGACTAACAAGTCCAAGAGTCCATAATACACAATCTTCCACATGGTTTACAAAACTTTGGCTTGCATCTTTAGGCTTACAATGGTGTATCCATATGAAAAATGTAGGGTACCTCCTGGAGAGGTAATAGTTACCATGTGGGAATGTGAATCACACCTTTTATTTAAGCTTGTATTTTGCCTAGAGATAGTACTTAAGAGAAGTGTTATAATGGTAACTAGGCATTTGTTTTTTAAAGCTTGTGCCTAGTGTCTCCATGAGGATTAACATGTAAAGGGAATATTATGTAAGAACTAGATAAACATGCATACCCCTTTGCCATGTGTCCTTGATTATTTGGATAAATTTGTTGGTATAGTACAAAACCTCTATTATGGAGTCGGTAACACTTGGAGGAGTGGTCCATGTGTTAGTTGGATTCTCTATGAGTTGACCATGTTGGTTGTAGACTCTAAGAGGTACCTAAAAAACCTCAAGTTTTCTTGACATTTAGGGGGAGTTCATAAAAAATTTGAATGAACCATGTACCTAAAGGACATCCTACTAGAATGACAATTATAATGGTTAAGTACATGTTGGGCCCCAACAAATCCCCCCTAAATTTTTACAAAATTTAAAGGGCCCCCGTTAGAATCTTGATAATTATAATGAGCTACAGAATCAACCTTTTCAAATAGTTCCATACCTTGGCTTGCTTTGAGACACACTTAAGACATTCACTATAGTATGAGACATTCATTACAAGAGTATATGTTAAAATTTAGAAACGAGCATAAAAATCTAAATTTAAACAAAAACGTTAATTTTTATCAAATGTTTACTTTTGTTTAAATTATGATTATGTGTTCATTCTTTTGCTCATTAGCATGTTTGACTATTTTGAATAATGTGTTCAACACTTCATCAAATTTGATCTTGGTTGGTTTCTCATTTTCATAAAATCATTTGGTGATATTAATTAACTAAATTCTTTTTTTATTTTGCATCTCATAATAATAATAAAAAATAAAAAAGAATTATCTATCATTTGTTTGATTTTGTTAAAAAATCAAAATTAATATTTTTCTCTTCTCCATTAACTTGAAGCTTCTAGAGTTTTATAATTATTTTAAACAATGTTTGTTTAGAGCTTATAGTTAGTTTAAATTCATTTTTTATTTTTCTAGATTTTGTTTTATTCTCAATTTTTAGGTTATTAATTTAGGTTTCTTTTTGTTTCACAGGTTTTCATTACCAAATATTTGATACGGATCTGATCATGACTTGATTTTATTATCCAAATACGTTCAAGATGATTGATCCAAAAATAATATTGTATTGCTACAAATAATTTTATGAGCAACAACATATAAAATTTGGAAAGACATCAAGATCAGACACACGATTTTGCAGGACTGATTGCAGCCAAACCGTGAGGAATTTGGAGAAATGGTTGAAAACCCAGAACCCAAATGGACCCATTTACCTACCTCATAGAGATTTTCCAAAACAAATACACGATTTGAGAGATATTTGGGTCTCCTTTAGAGACAAATTTCAGGTGGCGGAAATTAATAGTGACGCCCAGACTGTTCATTCATTTTATAAATATATGAGAAAGATCAGAGCCAAGGAGATCCAAGAATTGGAGAGAAGGATTTTAATCCTTTCTCTTTTGTATATTATTTCTTTTGTAAACTTTTTATTTCTTTTCAAATGGAGTAATGGTTGGTTGGAAGCTTTGGGAGAATGAACGAGTATTTTTAAAGAAGAATATGGAATTCCAGGTTGCTTAATGGCTTTTGTTCTGTGAGTAAAATGGTTTTATTTTCATATAATATATTCATATTCTTTGAATAATTTATTATGCATTGATTTAAATAGATTTAGTCTTTTTTATCAATACATGGTTAATTATTATCATTTATATATTAATTTTTCCAATCTTTAAGAGTCTATTATCCAAAACAATTCTTCCAGGACAACAATATGGGCATGTGATTTTGAGAAAGAATATGGGAAAATAATTCATCTTTGGATTTAGACTTGTGTGATACTTATTCCATTTCATTCTTTCATTATTGTTGTATTATGAAAATGTTATAACGGTTTATTTTAGCTTTAGCTTGTCAATCATATGGTGTTTTCATACTGTTAAATGTTATATGTTGCCCATAATTTTTTATTCCATTTTTTATGTGTGATCAATCGGTCATTTGATTATTATGGAATTTATTTCTAATTTTAAATGATGGATAATATCAATACCCAGAATTGAGTTTTCTTTCGTTCTTAAATATTGATTATCTTAAGATCGCACGATTTTTAATTAGTTGTCTTCCTGTTGTTATTAATTTACTCCAATATCAAATACTTCTTTGAATGTATTCTGGAAGTGCTAATATTGTTCTGTTATAGGTTTCCCTTAACAACAATACAGGCAGGAGCTCATACAACACAGAAAGATAAATACCAGTTTTGTTGATCAGCGACAGGTTATTATGTGTGTTATTTAGTTAAGTTGTTTATGAATGAAACAATGAATGTATGGTTTAGCTTTTGAATATCCACATGTTTATGTTCCATTGAAGTTTTTGCAAGATTCTTTAAATTTATAAAGGAAAAACAATAAATATTTTTATGTGCTTTCTTTATCTGCTTCCTAGAAGCAATCATTTTTCACATCAATTTTCGTATGTTTCGATGAAAACTTGCATCTTGTAAATCATGTAAATAAACGAGACTTGTATATCTTATGCTTAAATACAATTACTGCAGTTACATT
>SNQJ01S0114072.1:19184-31283 GCA_010110895.2 Picea sitchensis | reverse complement strand
AATCTCAATTTAAACAAAAACGTTAATTTTTATCAAATGTTTACTTTTGTTTAAATTATGGTAATGTGTTCATTCTTTTGCTCATTAGCAAGTCTGACTATTTTGAATAATGTGTTCAACACTTCATCAAATTTGATCTTGGTTGGTTTCTCATTTTCATAAAATCATTTGGTGATATTAATTAATTAAATTATTTTTTCATTTTGCATCTCATAATAATAATAAAAAATAAAAAAATAATTATCTATCATTTGTTTGATTTTGTAAAAAAATCAAAATCAATATTTTTCTCTTCTCCATTAACTTGAAGCTTCCAGAGCTTTTGGATTATTTTAAACAATGTTTGTTTAGAACTTATAGTTAGTTTAAATTCATTTTTTATTTTTCTAGATTTTGTTTTATTCTCAATTTTTAGGTTATTACTTTAGGTTTCTTTTTGTTTCACAGGTTTCTATTATCAAATATTTGATACGAATATGATCATGGCTTGATTTTATTATCCAAATACATTCAAGATGATTGATCCAAAAATAATATTGGATTGCTAGAAATAATTTTATGAGCAACAACAGATAAAATTTGGAAAGACGTCAAGATCAGACACACAATTTGGTAGGACTGATTGCAGCCAAACCGTGAGGAATTTGGAGAAACGGTTGAAAACCTAGAACCAAAATGGACCCATTTACCTTTTGCATAGAGAGTTTCCCAAACAAATGCATGATTTGAGAGATATTTGGGTCTCTTTTAGAGGAAAATTTCAGGTGGCTGAAATTAATAGTGACGCCCAGACTGTTCATTCATTTTATAAATATATGAGAAAGATCAGAGCCAGGGAGATCCAAGAATTGGAGAGGAGGATTTTAATCCTTTCTCTTTTGTATATTATTGCTTTTGTAATTTTTTTATTTCTTTTCAAATGGAGTAATGGATGGCTGGAAGCTTTGGGAGAATGGACAAGTATTTTTAAAGAAGAATATGGAATTCCTGGTTGCTTAATGGCTTTTGTCCTGTGAGTAAAATGGTTTTATTTTCATATAACATATTCATATTCTTTGAATAATTTATTATGCATTGATTTAAATAACTTTAGTCTTTTTTATCAATACATGGTTAATTATTATCATTTATATATTAATTTTTCCAATCTTTAAGAGTCTATTATCCAAAACAATTCTTCCAGGACTACAATATGGGCATGTGATTTTGAGAAAGAATATGGGAAAATAATTCATCTTTGGCTTTAGACCTGTGTGATACTTATTCCATTTCATTCTTTCGTTATTGTTGTATTATGAAAATGTTATAACGGTTGATTTTAGCTTTAGCTTGTCAATCGTATGGCGTTTTCGTACTGTTAAATGTTATATGTTGCCCATAAGTTTTTATTCCATTTTTTTATGTTTGATCAATCGGTCATTTGATTATTATGGAATTTATTTCTAATGTTAAATGATGGATAATATCAATACCCAGAATTGAGTTTTCTTTCGTTCTTAAATATTGATTATCTTAAGATCACACGATTTTTAATTAGTTGTCTTCCTGTTGTTATTAATTTACTCCAATATCATATACTTCTTTGAATGTATTCTGGAAGTGCTAGTATTGTTCTGTTATAGGTTTCCCTTAACAACAGTACAGGCAGGAGCTCATACAACACAGAAAGATAAATACTAGTTTTTTGATCAACGACAGGTTATTATGTGTGTTATTTAGTTAAGTTGTTTATGAATGAAACAATGAATGTATGGTTCAAATTTTGACTATCCACATGTTCATGTTCCATTGAAGTTTTTGCAAGATTCTTTAAATTTATAAAGGAAAAACAATAAATATTTTTATGTGCTTTCTTTATCTACTTCCTAGAAGCAATAATTTTTCACATCAATTTTCGTAAGTTTCAATTAAAACTTGCATCTTGTAAATCATGTAAATAAGCAAGACTTGTATATCTTATGCTTAAATACAACTACTGCAGTTACATTAGAGCATATATATATATATATNTCGTTTCTTTTAGGATTCTTAGATTGGCTAACGAATCCATTAAACCCGTCAGAACGAGTTACACCAAACGGCTTGGGTTATCTAGACAACCCCGGACCAGACTCGCTCTTCCAGTTGACGAATGGTCAATTTCGCTTGTCAACAATACCCATCTATTTCGGTATATGGTTGATCTTTTATATGGAAATTGGTAGTTTGTTGATTCTTACATGACTGAGGTAGGAGATGCAAGTTCCAGGTGTTGATGTTACGATAGTTGTGGGAGGTATTAACCTCCATGTGTAACCTTTGACTAGAATGGAATATTCTGGAAGCAAGAGAAACCCTAAATAGATGTGTGAAAACCCTAGAAGACAAGTCAGCCTAGCAGGATAAATAATATTAGAATATTATCTTCCAGAAAGACAAGTCGGCTCCACAAGAACAAGATAAACAAAAAATATAATTACAAGAAGGTCAGGTCGGCCCAGCCAAAAAAGTCACTCGATAGATTAGTATAAATAGAGGACGTTTTAGCTCATTTGTACACCCACTCAGAGCGCAAGTCTTGTGGAGAGCTGCAACTGCAGCTGCAAGGAGGAATAAGGGCGTATGGTCATCTCTTGGTCTCTCTCTAGCGTTATCAAGTGATATTCCTGGTCATTCTCTTGGTGATATTATTGGTGATACTCTTGGTGATATTCTAGCTAAGTATGGCGCAAGTTTGAGAGAATTGTATAGTTGTATTTTTTGCAGTTGTGTATGGTACTTATTCTGTGGATATGGAGACTCTCTCTCTTGTGCACTACCTGTGGAGAGGGAGTTGTTTCTGCAATTAGAAACTATGGTTGTTGGTTCTAGTATGGATTTTCGGAATAATTCTGTCAAATATTAAAGGTGCTCGAGGGTGGTTGTGTGCCTATGGTTAGGTGACAATATTCTGATATTGTCTATGGTAAAACGAGCACATCAAATATTTTAACAGGTTATGGGCCCACACTATATTCAGACAGTCTAACCACTGGAAGGAAGATTGGGAAGTTCATTGTCAAGCTTTGTTATAGCACCAATTGTAGTCTCGGTTTGTAATGGAAAAAGACCCTAACCCATTTGTTTGGGTACCTATAGTGAAGAGTTTGGAGTATTTCTTTGACATCCTAGTGCATCGTAGCTTAGCGCACCTCTTAGTACCCTCAACTAGAAAAAATGCCAGGTTGAGTTTTTGGTCAAAGTCAAAGGTTGACTGGTCAAATTCAAAGTCAAAGGTTGATTTCTGGTCAAACTGACTTTGTGGTCAAAGTTGAAATTTCAGAGTTTCTATCTTGTTTTAATCATTGAACCTTTTGATTCAGTTTCTAACCTCTCCTTGTCAAGATGGTATCTATTTTCATATTGGAACACAAGTTGGACGATGCTACAAAGATTTCAAGGTTATCTTACAAGATTTCATGGAGGCTACCATGGAGATGTATTTGTTTGTTCCAAATATATTACTATGGAATAATGATTGATCAAAACACTGGAAGAGTGTTGAAGAATGTTGTATGATATTTTTCTTTGTTATTTTTCTTGTTCCAGGGAGGTCACAAGTGGTAGCTCTAGGAGGAAGATACAATAACAGTTGCAAGCATGGAGCAGATGACTTCATCAATGGTGAACCATATGGTCTCACCAAGTATCAATTATAAAGGAAGCATGGGAAGCGAAATAATTTTTGGACATCCTTCACTCAGTTCCATGTCAATCTTCTCACTAAATAACCAGTACCGTGATGAGGTCCATGATAAAGATCTTGTAGTTCCCAGGATTGCAGTTGCAAAGAGAGGTAAGAATGGTGTATTAGACATGGAAGAACCATAAATATATGAATATCCACATGAATATAATACTAAGAAGAGAATACCATCTTGAGCTCATGAGATCATGGTGCTCCAGATAGAACTTTCAAAGAAAGCAAGAAGTCAAAACCATATTCCAGTTCAAAACCCTCCACCTTTGAAGAAGAATTCAAGTTGAAAGAATAGAAGGAAGTTGTGATGGAAGAATATCAATCGTGAAAAATGATGTATGAAAATTGTGCCTAAATGAGTTTACAAGATAAATCATGTAGTGGATGAAAGTATTGATAAATACAAGGCAATATTTGTAGCTAGAGGGTTCTCCCATTAGGAGGGAGAAGACTATGATGAGACAATTTCTCTAGTTGCCAGATACACCTCTAGAGCCATCATATCTCTAGCAACATCCATGGGTTGGAATTTACATCAGATGGATGTAAAGACTTCTTTTCTAAATGAAGTGATTGAAGAAGAAGCATACACAGAGCAACCTCAAGATTTTTAGGTACACCAGAGAGAAACCCATGTATGCATATTAAAGAAGGCCTTGTATGGACTCAAGCAAGCTCCAAGAGCTTGGTGAAGATCCTCTCATTATTCATTGTAAGAGGGAGCTATCCTCTGAATTTCATATGAAGGATCTTGGTCTCATGCACTATTACTTGGGACTAGAAGTATGGCAGAAGTGTGGTGAAGTCTTCCTAGGACAATGGAAGTATGTTGAAAAGATCCTTCGAAAGTTTGGGATGATGGATTGTGAATCCATGGTAATATATCTGAGGAAGTTGAGAGACTCTGATTCTGATACAGTAGACTCGTTCCTGTACCAACAATTGATTGGCTCATTGATGTATCTGGTAAATACCAAGCTAGACATTTGCTTTGTTGTGAACATGTTAAGCCGGTTCTAAGTGGAACCTAGACATGAGCATTGGATACATGCAAAGAATATCTCGAGACATATTCATGGGACGATAACTTATGGTTTGAGATATGCCTCAAACAGTGAAGTATAACTGCATGAATTTACTGATTTAGATTGGGTAGGGAGTGCAGATGATAGAAAGAGTACTTTTGGTATGTGTTTTAGTTTGGAATATGATATGATTTCATGGGATAGCAGGAAACAAAAGTCTGCTTCACTCAGCACTGCAGAAGAAAAATATATTGTAGCTTTTGATGCTTGTACATAAGTAGTATGGCTCTGTAAGCTAGTTTCTGGACTATTTGATCAGGTGTTGGATTCGACAATGATATATTGTGATAAACAGAGCTGTGTGAAGCTCTCATAGAACCTGGTGTTCCATGATAGGTCGAAGAACATTGAGATCAAGTACTATTTTATCTATGATAAAGGGGAGAAGTGGTTCTCTAGTATATCTCCAGTGATGAGCAGACTGTAGATATTTTGACTAAATCTTTGTCCAAGATAAATTTTGCATACTTGAGGGCCAAGCTGGGGCTCGTGGAGATTGCTCCCTTGGTTGAAAGGGAGGAGATGACTTCCTTTATTGGGAGGGAGAAATGATATGTGGCATCATGGACTGTCAATGGGTTGCAGATATGTATCATGCTAGTAGAAATTAGAGATGGTCATACAGCTTAGAGATGATGCTTGTATCATGCTAGATATGAACATGCTAGTACAACTTAGATATGATATAGATGGTTGGATTTTTTGATACAATGGCATGAGGAGTATCATGCTATTACAACTTAGAGGTGGAAATACAAATTAGATATGTTGTATTTGCATCATACTAGTTATGTTCATGCTAGTACAACTTAGAGATGATGTTGGTGAGCCACATCATGCTAGATATGGCCATGCAAGTACAACTTATATGTGAAATTCAACTTAGATATGATGTATTGACATCATGCTATATATGTCATGATAGTACGACTTAGAGATGACCATACATCTTAGAGATGATTGTTACACATCAAAACTCCACACTTAAGCATCTCACCCTAAGTGTCGCAAGTGTCGTCAAGTGTCGTATGCTCCTTTCTAAGTGTTGCATGCACTTTTCTATGTGTTTTACTACATTGACACCAAGGATGATTTTAGGGGCTAAATTTCGCTCATGGGTTAATTTTCCATGCTTTTTCCAAAAAAAGAGATTCTCTGTTTTAAAAATGATTCACCCAAATTCTATAGGATAAAATGATTTTACCTTAAAATTCGCCAAAATTTTATAAAAACTATATAAAATCCTTAGAAATTTGAATATTTTTACAAAAATATTGCCAAACATTTATAGTTGACATATGAAGGATTAGTAATATTCGCCAAGGTTTCTACAATTTAAAATAAATTTCCATCCTTAAAATCATCCCTGCTTGACACCATGAAAGAACATTTGTCACAATCCCTAGTCAATGTGGAGGAGAAATATATCATATGAAGGTCAAAATACTATATGCACATGAATTATTCATGATTATTCATAAAAAGGAAATTAATTTAGTTTGAGAATCCACCTCACTTTTAGTTTCCTAATCCCAAGGAGAATTTGAGAGTCTCATGGATGGTTGAGAGATGTTCTCAAACCAAAATCCTAATTTGGTGGATCTTGAGAGATATTTCCTCCTTAAAATCTCATTTTAGTGGATCTAGTGAGTGATCTTCTCCATGGTGGTTAAGCCTCCAAATCCCATATAATGAGGGCTTTCCATGGTGAAAGGGAGACAGACATAGATATCAAACTTATGATCTTGGGATTCATGTGAGGGTCTAGGCGAGGAGAGTTTGGAGGAGTTGAAATTGACATCATTCATGGTCTGTAATTTTTCTTGGTTCTCATTTAATATACTTGGCCTATTTCCTTCAAGTGTATGTTTATATGTGGTTGTCTATGTTTGACTTAATTTACATAGATGAATTTGGTTTGTCTAATCCATTAGAGTAGGAGATATTCGTTTGTTTCTCGTTGTTCATTGTAGGTACCTTTTTGTGTCGAGAGTGAAGATCAAGCTCACGGATTGGAGCGGCTTGGAAAAACTTCAAAAAAAGGTGCACCATACTTCCCCTCCTTCTCTCTTTTTCGATGGAAAAAATAAATTTATAGGAATGGTAGTGTCCAAATGTAATTTTCTATCTTGGTATAGGGGTCTGTAATCCAAGGGAAAGTTTACATGTCCACAAGAGAATATTTATGTAACAGAAATTGACGATTCCATTGGGGAAGGACATTGACTTGTCTTTCCTTGGATCGTCTGAGATTTTTCCCACCTTTATATCTTGTTTGTTGTTTTATTCTGATATTCCATTTCTCTCTTCTTCAGTGAAGATATCACAGAGTCTTTGAAAAAGTTTTCTGAGTTTTTTTCCTTATCTTTGAGTTTTTGGGAAGGGTAGCGCCCCTCTATTGTGTACACCATGGCACTAATCTAGGATCAACGCTCCTTGTAGTGTATACCAGAGTACTGGTTCACTCTCTCCCTTTGGAAATAAGAACGTTGATATCCTTGTATAGGGTTTTCTGCTCCTTTCTACTTTCTCTTTTCTCAGTATGATCTTGAGGGGTTTTTTCTTAGAGTCCCTTGATTATATTTGACTTTGTTTTGCTAAGAGTTTGACATTTATCACTCATTTATGTTTATCCTTTGAGTTTGCAAATTTTCTCTTAGTTGTGGTCCCCTTGGGTTAACAGGATCTCTTGGTTCTTTTTACCTTTGAGTTTGTCTAATCTTCACCTCGTAAAGATTTCAGATTGCTTAGTTGTTTTGGTCTATTCATCAACTAGGGTTTACAAAGGTTGTTTGGTATTGAGCCTTCTTGTCTTCATTTGAAACATCTCTCTTTTCTGGATGATTAGGACTCTTATGAAAACCTAGTTTGATTTATGTTTCTTGTTTCTCATCGTTTGAGGATTTTCGTGAGTGTTTGTCTTCTTTCTCTTTTAGATCATTGAGTTCTTGATTGACCAGGTTATCCCTTACTTGTTTTCTTTCATTTATCATCAATTTGAGTGCGCTTTGTTTGATTTCTTTTTTCCTCATAGTTCTTTGTGTTAAACTTATATCTCTTTCATTTGAAAGTTAAGAAGTGAAAAGTTTGCATATCTCTTTGCATAGTTAATCAAACGAAGAAATTTTGCATTCATTAGGAAATTTGTTTTGGTTCATGTTTTCGAAAAAGAGCTAGTTTTGCATGTGCATTTTGGTTTTTGGAAACATTTGCTTGATATTTTGGCATCGTATTGATCCTAGAAATTTAAATTTGCATCATTTCGAGTGCTTGCTTGTGTTAGGAAGAATATAACTCTTCTCCTTCCCGTACATAGAATTTATCAAAAGAAAGAACCGCATATCATTATTTTTCATTCTATTGGAGTCGAGTCTCTTACACATCATCAGTTTCATCTTTGTAAAACCCTTTGAGTTAAAATCCATTAAAATCAACCACACACAAATAAAATCAACTAGAATATTTTTTGGTTTTAGCACACCGAAAATAGCTTAGGATTAGGGCCTTTGGACTAGGTGAAGTGAGTAAATTGTCCAATACTACTAAACAGACTATAGAGCACTAAAGAGCGCAAAAATCCAAATTTCGTATAAGCATAGCCGGGAACCCCCTCTCACACAAGGGCTAAACACATGGTCGTGTGTGGGAGAGAAGCAAAGATTACCCCTCCAAATATTAACCAATCGTAGAAGACATATCGTGTATTGGAGGTTGTTCTTGGGAAACCACTAGTTTCATTTGGTCTTTGATTAGAATCTGGACCAGGGGTCAAAATTTAGCCCAAAAATCAAAGTGTTCAGAATTGCTTCAAAACAGAAAGGTACATAGGCCTCATCCTCACGAACCCAATGCACTTTGAACGAGCTAAAACAAACATCGTATGAGTGAGATATCACGTTCTGTCCATTTTTCCAAACATGCAAAAAGTTCGCTGACTGTACAGTCCGTATAGTCTGTACAGGATGATGTGGCAGGGTACGGACCCACACGTGTCAGTTGAGCTAGCAAAGCTGATGTGGCAAGTGCTGATTTGGAAAGATGAAGTGGCAAGTGCTGATTTGACAGATGTGTGGGCGAATGAGTTTGAGACACGTGGCATTTTTATTAGCCAATTGGGTGGTGCCACATGGCCCAGGCATGGGCTGCCACATGGCACCTTGATGTTTTGGTGTAAAAGTAATGTGAAGTCCATGGGAGTCTAACCCCAGACCTCCACATGGTGCAAATCTTTGGCAACGGTCGCCCAAACGACATGCCCACATAATAGTTCTTACTGTTATACTTTCCAGTTTTTATTTAAGTTTGCGTGTGATGTAGTTTGGGGTGGGGTTAGCCCCAACCCCCGGTTATATATGCGTTCCCACATGACCACGCCACAAACATTGCGCGGGAGTCTAGAAACTGTTCAAACAGATCTGTGCACACACTGACACTTGTTAGCATGGGAACCTCGACCGAGTTCAGATCTCGCCTAGGAGCTTGACACTTGTCATGACCACGGGCAGTCACAATGGGTGCTAGAATTTGTGTGGGACGTGGTCACATTGGAACCCATGCATCCAACACCTCTGTCGGTTTAGGGGCTAGGTCCCCTAACCGTGCGACAAATTTGCGTGATTTGTGGAAATGGGCACGTGTGCTGGGTTTAGGCATGGGAAACGCCTAGGAGCTAGGTTACTCACACAGGAGGTTTGAATTGGCAAACCAGAGACAACAAGCTTGAAGGAGAAAATTGAAGGAGGTCTATCTTCTTCATTTTTTGGCCAAATGAGGTGCCGAAAAAGCCCAGCTAGGGGTTTTTGAATGTTCTGAATCAATTGGTATAGGTTTCAAAGGCATTTGGAGACTTCTATTGCAATATTTTCTACAGGAAGTTTCAGAGAGCTCTAGGGAGCTTAGGGCCACCATTGAAGGAGGCCATGCTCAAATGAGCCAAAGTCCATTTTCAGTGACTAAATAGTCATTCTTGACAAATTGATATTCTCTGAACTCATTGGAATAGGTTCCAGCGGAATTTGAGGACATTTACAGGTGTTTTTTCCACAAGGAATCTCAGGGAAGCTCAAGGCCACCACTAGAAGAGGTCATGCCCATATGAGCCATGGTCTGTTTTCAGAGATCTAATAGTCATTTTTGGGGTTTTTATGTATTCTGAACCCAATGGTATAGTCAGTAAATCCATTAGAGTTGAGAAGAATCTTTTAAAAGAACTTTAGACAAAATAATCCCATAGAGCTTAGTCCATTGATGGAGGCTCAAGGAGATGTAGCCCAGTTGGGGGTGAACTCCTTTATCATGTTGTTATTGTTGTGAGTTTTGCTGGTTATTATTTGCTACAATTTATGTTTGTTGTTTTATTTATTTAGAAAACATATTTAACCTTTCAAAAACCTCATACATAAACACCTAAGAGAAGCCTAAAATTGACACACAAATCATCTTGCACAACTAAGACATTGAGCAAGGTCCTGAAGTTTATTTTAATGGAGTAGAGGGTGCTTGTATAGGAAAACAAGTCAGCCCCCTATTTTCAAATCATGTGGTATCAAAGCATAGTTTTTTCTCATGTGATTACCATTGATAGCTAGAGATTTAGTTGTTGGTATTATTGTGCAAGTTTTGTGTTGAAGTTTGATATCTTGCAAGGATGGAGGAAGATTCAAACAGTGAGAGTTCTCATACATCTTCATTAGCCAATTTCTTTGACAAATAGATGTTGAAGGCATTTGTAACCATGAGAGAGATGGTGCAATAGATGTGGGAAGATAGGAAGGAGAGCATTATTCTTCAAGAGTAGTTGATGACCATGAAGGAGGAGAAGCACCAACTTCTTGAAAAGTTGCATGAGATGGAGACTCAACTCCATGAGGCAAAGGAAACCCTTACCAAGTACATGCATGAACATGAGGTATGTAATGCTAGTTTTTCTTCAAATTCCTCTCAAGATGAATGTTTTGGTGTTTTTGAAAATCACACTAGAGGAATAGGGTCCAATTTATTGTTAAAAATGGGCTATGAAGGTAAAGGGTTAGGAAAACATGCACAAGGCATTGTTGAGCCTATTGTTGTTGAGGAGAGGCCCAAGTATTGGGGTCTTGGATATGAACAGAAAGATGGAGCATATTCCAAAGTTGAGGAGACAAGGGAAACAGTTCTAAGAACAACTTTTGTTCCAAGTTTAATCCCTCAAGCATGCAAAGTGTGTGTTCAAGATGAATGCAAATGTGTCAAACAAGAGAGTTGTGAAAGTCATGAGGACAAGAACATTTTTGTTGGTCTTCAAAAGAGAGCTAGTAACTCTTCAAATTCACCTCCTCAAGAAGGAGATAAAGGTGAATGTTCAAGGACTTTTGTTGCAAGTTCAATCCCTCAAGCATGCAAAGTGTGTGTTCAATATGAATGAAAATATGTGAAACAAAAGAGTTGTGACAGCCATGAGGACAAGAACAATGTTGTTGGTATTCAAAAGAGAGCTAGTAACTCTTCAAATTCACCTCCTCAAGAAGGTGATAAAGGTGAATGTTCAAGGACTTTTGTTGCAAGTTCAATCCATCAAGCATGCAAAGTGTGTGTTCAAGATGAATGCAAATGTGTGAAACAAGAGAGTTGTGACAACCATGAGGACAAGAACAATGTTGTTGGTCTTCAAAAGAGAGCTAGTAACTCTTCAAATTCACCTCCTCAAGAAGGCGATAAAGGTGAATGTTCAAGGTATATTTCTGCCTGTAATTCGGTTGCTTTTGATTATGTTGAGCATGGTAATTTTTCATGTAAAAATGGAAGAAAAAGTCCATGTACATATTGTGGTTTAGATAATCATCATGTTTCAAGATGTTGGAAAAGATTGACCACATTGAGGAAACTTTCCAAGAAAAGGAAACTTGAAAAGAAGATGCAAAAGATTTGCACTCACTACCAGAAGAGGGGTCATCTCATTGATCAATGTTGGACATTGCATCCAACCACCCATTTGCAACACAAGAAGAATATGGATAAATAGACTGGCAAGAATGGAAGAGTAGATTCCATCATCAATGTGAGTCAAGATGATTCACAAGAAGATGATTTTCAGCATAATAAGTCACCATTGAATTGGCTTGGTAAGAAATGGTTAGATTTCTTGAACAAGTAAGGCTTGCATTTCTCTGTTTGTAGATGCATATTTCAGCCTTATGTATGCATTTCTGTTGAAAGTATGACAAGTTGCAACAATTTATCATAAATTGTATGATGCAAGTTTGCATGTGAATGCAATTCTATTGAAGGCATTCTTGTTGTTGCACAACTTTGCCAGGA
>SNQJ01S0114072.1:0-19174 GCA_010110895.2 Picea sitchensis | reverse complement strand
CAGCCATATATCTTTTTCATTTTCAGTTCTTATGTACCCACATGTTAATGGGTTTATGTACTTATGTTTGTACTTGAAGGAGATTTGAAGAGCTATGCACATGCATGTGATTTTGTATGTGTGTAAACAATGAACTTTGTGATAGTTCATTATGAGTGACTCATGATTGTTACATGGTTGTGTATCATGAATGTCGACTTTTGGAATGTCGATAGGTTTCAAATGAGTCTTGACTTGTGTCGATGTTGTCTTGATGACAATGTTGTGTCGATCATGTTTTTCGACTAATTTTTAGTCTATGGTGTTGTCGGCTTGTAAGTCAATATTGAGTACACCAAGATGTAGGAAAACGCCATGTACTTTGATGATGTACAAGATGCAACATTTATTGCTTGAAGACAAAAAGAGTTGGTTAGCATCATTTTCCTTCTTCTATAAATTTTGTTTTCAAGATTGATGGTTTTCTTGGATTGTGACAAGATGTCGCAGGTAAGCATTTTGCAGCCATTGTAGAGTGGATAGTGTTGGCACCAAAGAGTTCACAAGATGGACTTGATTCTCAATGGGAGGGATGACAACTTTCCAATCACAAAGAGAACAGTGGGTCAACAAAAACCAGAGAACAGTGGTTGAGGGACATAGCTAATTGCAGTGCAAGGCATGTCAAGGTACCCAGGTGATTTCCAAAAAAACTTTTCAAGTAGAATCAGTTGATAGAACTTGGAAGCAGAAGAGTATTGAGGCTCAGGCAGATAATCATCATCTTTTGTGGGACTAAAATATTTTTAGTGGGAAGGAGTGATTAGAATCTGGACTAGGGGTCAAAATTTAGCCCCAAAATCAAAGTTTTCATAATCGCTTCAAAACAGACATGTGCGTAAGACTCATCCTCACGAACCCAACACACTTCGAACGGGTTCAAACAGACATCAGATGAGTGAGATATCACGTTCTGTCCATTTTTACAAATAGGCAAAAAATTTGTTGACTGTACAATCCATACAATCCGTACAGGCTGGCGTGGCAGGGTACGGACCCACATGTGTCAATTGAGTTGGTAAAGATGACATGGAAAATGATGAGTTGGAAAGCTGAAGTGGCAAGTGATGATTTGACAAATGCGTGGGCGAATGAGTTTGAGACACGTGGCATTTTTATTAGCCAATTGGGTGGTGCCACATGGACCAGGCATGGGATGCCACATGGCACCTTGATGTTTTGGTGTAAAAGTAATGTGGAGTCTGTGGGAGTCAAACCCCGGACCTCCGCATGGTGCAAATATTTGGCAAGGGTCGCCCAGTCGATGTGCCCACATAATAGTTCTTACCATTATACTTTCCTGTTTTTATTTAAGTTTGTGTGTGGTGTATTTTGGGGTAGGGTCCGGGATGGGGCTTAGCCCCAGCCCCCGATTATATATGCGTTCCCACATGACCACTCCACGAACTTTGCGTGGGAGTCCAGAAACCATTCAAATGGATCTGTCCACATGATGACACTTTTCATCACGGGAACCTCGACCGAGTTCGAATCTCACCTAGGAGATTGACACTTGTCATGACCACGGGCAGTTGCATTGGGTGCCACAATTTGTGCGGGACGTGGTCACATTAGAACCCACGCGTCCAACACCTTCGTCGGTTTGGGGGCTAGGTCCCCTAACCGTGCGACAAATTTGCATGATTTGTGGAAATGGGCGTGTGTGCTGGGTTTAGGCATGGGAAACACCCAAGAGCTAGGTTACTCACACAGGATGTGTGAATTGGCGAATCAAAAGCTTGAAGGAGAAAATTGCAAGAGGTCTATCTTCTTCATTTTTTGGCCAAATGAGGTGTCAAAAAAGACTAGCTAGGGGTTTTTGGATGTTATGAATCCATTGGTACATGTTTCAAAGGAATTTGGAGACTTATATTGTAGGAATTTCTATAGGGAAGTTTCAGAGAGCTTTAGGGAGCTTAGGGCCACCATTGAAGGAGGCCATGCTCAGATGAGCCAAAGTCCATTTTCAGTGACTAAATAGAAATTCTTGACTAATTGATATGCTCTGAACTCATTGGAACAGGTTGTAGAGGCATTTGAGGACTTTTATAGGTGTTCTTTCCACAAGGAAGCTCAAGGCCACCAGTAGAAGAGGTCATGCCCAGATGAGCCATGGTATGTTTTCATAGATCTAATAGTCATTTTTTTGGATTTTATGTATTTTGAACCTAATGGTATAGTCAGTAAATCCATTGGAGTTGAGAAGCAGCTTGTAAAAGAATTTTAGAAAAAATAATCCCATAGAGCCTAGTCCTTTGATGGAGGCTCAAGGAGATGTAGCCCAGTTGGGGCTGAATTCCTTTATCATGTTGTTATTGTTGTGATTTTTGTTGGTTATATTCACTGCAAATTATGTTTGTTGTTGTATTTATTTAGACAACATATTTAACCTTTCAAAAACCTCACACATAAACACCTAAGAGAAGCATAAACTTGACACATAAATCCTCTTGCACAACTAAGACATTGAGCAAGGTCCTGAAGTTTATTTTAATGGAGTAGAGGGTGCTTGCATAGAAAAAGGTGCTTCATGAACTCTGAATCCATTTGAGGTCCTCTGGAGTCCTACCGGTCCACTTTTATTTAGTTCTCTTGAAGAGCTTCAGACTTTGATATCATTCCCATACATTCAGTCCCTATTGTCGACTATGCCCGCCCGAAGGCTGACTGTGAGTTTGTAACCTTAGTGTCCTTTCTTAGGTACCTGGAGAGGTGATTGTGGGGGGATTCCCATGGTACCTGTGGCAGACACCATATCACACTATTAGTACCCTTGGAGGGTGATCCTGCGAAAGCGAGGGTTGATTTCACCGAGAATGGATGTTACATGGAGGTCAAGGTAATTGCTTCTCACTTCTTCATTGCCAGCTTGATATCTCATCTTTAGAAGATCCTTAAATCTATTATTTCCTGGTTGATTTCTTTTAGTTTTCATAGGAGTGTGTTTCTTTGTCTTTCATAGTCAGCTTTAGGATCATAGATTTCACAGTATACAACGTATGGAACCTGACACTCAGGAACCTCAAGACAATCTTTCTTACGAAGCAGTGATTGTAGATCACACTTCTGAAACTAGGAGCGTCACTCCTGGAAGTATCCAACACGTTGAATAACCATTTACAACCTTCGTATAAATCCTCGCATCTTACGCAAATCAACTTTTTGATGATCCACTCATCCTACCACTCACTGATCCACCATATATGAGATATTATGATGCCTTTTCTTCTTACTATTTACCACCACCCGGTTCAACCACTACACCATCGTTTGGCATGAACCCATTGATTTTTGGTTTTCCTAAAAGACTTGGGAATTCATCCTTTTCCACAAATCCCATAGTTGATATTGCTGGTGATTATTCTCTACCGAAAACATTGGTAACCCAGGTAACCCTGACTCAACCACTTGCGCATTCATCTCCCTTCGCACAAGAGTCAAGTCACATCCCTGCTTCACTATTTTCGCACATTCACACACCAAGTGTCTTACTTGGACATTCCATTGATCAAATGTCCAACAAACAAGTCCTTCACACAACCACAGTTACACAAGAAACTCATCCTCCATATCATACATCGCAGATTAGTACACCCTACATTGGAGGTCAATATTTAATGGGAGGCCAACCTTCAACTGGGGGGAACCTTCAGTTGCAGGAATTTTTTTTACTGGGGGGGGGGGACCTACATGGTTGAAAAATCAACAATCTTGGGGGAAAGCCACTCATGTAATCCCTTCTATACCTACTACCATTGGCATGCACCCTGTACATCCATATCCAGGGGTTCTGAATCCTTTGTGGTATCAATCCAATCCGGTGGGCATTCCTCTCCAAGGAACTATGCCTTATCAATATGTCAACCCCACGAATCCAATGCAATAGTCCCTTCCACTTCCATACATCGGAGGGGCATCAGGTCAATTTCAATATGTAGGTCCTTCAACTCCGTCACAATATATGGGTGAAAAAACAAGACAATCACCTCACATGAGTGGACAACTAGGGAAACCACCGTTTATGGGAGGACCATATAGTTTTTTGACCTCACCACAACTTGGATATGGTCCTACTGGTGTTCTCGCGCAATATGGTTATCACCAGTATCAACAACCTAACTGACAACTACTGTTCTTGACTAAATTAGATCTACTAGATATGTCTCATTTAACCAATGATCCCATCCTTCATGACCCATTTTGGCCCACCATCCCTGTGAAATTACCATCCGACATACCGAAATTCAATGGAAAACCTAGGGAAGATCCTAATAATTATGTTATGACTTTCCATTTATGGTGTTCTTCTAACTCTTTGGTGAATGATTCCAGTCATCTTAGACTTTTTTAGAGAACACTTACAGGTGTGGCAGCTAAATGGTATATTAAACTGCTACATAACTCCTTTTTCGACTTTAACTTTCTTACCATGGCTTTCCTAATGCATTTTCATTTTCCTATACGATACGAGATTGGTAAAAATATTTTGACCTCACTCTGACAATCCTCTTCCACCCACATATCCGATCATATTCATGAGTGGAGGCAACGAAGACGATTGATTAAGGCTCCCATTCCAAACCAAATCCTCGTGGATTGGTTTACAAATTTTTTCTTGCCTCCCATTTCCTGTGATGTTTCTATGGAAAACGTAGTTACCAAGGACTAGAATATCAGTTGTGTGAAGTGTTTGGACTTGGTTTACTCCCAGTCTGACACACTTTACGATTTGATCCCTAATGCTCCTCACTCGTCAAACGATCCTCCAAAACCTACTCTAGAACCTAGTTCTGTTCCAAACACCACAACTAATTCCACTCCTACTTAAACCTCCAAGGTGAATGCGGTTCAATCCACTTCGTCTTAGAAACTAGGAGGTAAGAAAAAAAAAGGGAAAATCCAAGAAACCTTCTAACGAGTAGGATAATCCTAAGTTCATTGATACTCAACTGATAAGAAATTCTAAATCTCTTTGTATGTTTTGTGAGGAAGACCACTACACAAAATAATTCCCTCATTGTGAGGTTGTCACTAAATATATGAAGGATACCTCCCAATCGGCTTTGCAACAACATTTGGTTGCACAAAACCATGCCCCTCCGCAAGGGGGAAACACAATTCATTCCCACCATGGGGATGCTTCCACAAGCATCTCTGAGGTGTACATGTTTAATATGGTTAATGTCATGACTCAAGAAAATAATTCTGACACTCCTCCAAGTGATCATACCCCTTTCAATTCGAATTCGATTATGTTTAATATGGACTTTCTCTACGAGAGACTCTCACACCACCAAGCCTTCCAAATTCAAATTTTGGGTGGCAGAAAGAACATCCATCGCATTATTTTGGATGAGGGAGCCTCCACCTATGTCATGTATTTGACTTTTTGGAAATCCCTTGGTTTTCCTGAACTTACCTCGACTCCTATAACCTTGAAATCATTTGATGGGCGTGGTTTCCAACCTCATGAACTCTTGCAATATTTCGTTGTGAAGTTGAAGGGTAAAACCATTTCGTTCAACATCGAAGTGGTCGACACACCCCTGGATTATAAGTTGTTACTTGGTTGTAGTTGGTTTTATGTGATGACTGCCATCACATCTTCAGTGTTTTTCATCTTACGATTTCCCCATCAAGTAAAAATTATCACTGTTGACCAACTTGAGTATACAACTCCAGATCGCCACAACACTACAATGAATAATGTCCCTTTTCTAAGAGCAGGACCGGGTATTCTTAAGGATTATGTTCCCATAATGGTTATTCTCTTTCCCGTTGCCACCACCCCAAGAGTTACCATGTTAAATATGATTTTGACTTAGGTGCGACAATCCTTAGAATTATATTATCCTTTGGGAGTACCTCGTCTCATCGAGCATAGTTCTTTTCCTATGCCAAGATCATTAAAAAATGAAATAGACATTAACGAGCATAGTTCATTATCTCTGTCAAGATTGTTAAAAAATGAAACATACCCCCGTCCATTAAAATCGAGTCTCATTCTGGATCACTTGCTTGAACCTTATTTTCCTCTGTCTCGTGAAAATTTTCCCATTAGTAACTAGAAGCCCAAATGAGAAAATAAGAAGATTCACTGGAGGAAATGATGCTTGGGGGGTAGGTCTCTAGCCTCTAGAAATCATGATGGAGAAAACTTCTAGCTTCTATCATGCAAGCTATAGGAAAACAACCTCTTGAGAGACACACTGCTAGGAGTGATACTCATTTGAGGGTCGTCCCCATGGTGACATAGAAACTCTTTCCAAGAACGAGCTTAGTCTTTGTTCTTTCACGTGCTTATTAAAACATGAGAACATGTTACCGAGTATACTTTTATCTCTTTTTCAGACTCATAAAATCTATACAAAAAAAGGAACTCTTTGGAGTCTCCTTTAAGCTCTTTTCAAACTCCCTAAACATGAAAATATTTCTGAGTGATCTTGCTTCCTTTCACACTCATTAAAAGGTTTGAAAGGGTGTCTTTCAAGTGGTAGTTGATCTCTTTTTCTGTCTTGTGAGACTAATTACAGAAAATGAACACTATAATCAAGCATGATTAGAAGAGTTATACCCTTTATTTTTTTACACTTTTTTTGGGCTTGGGAGACTAAACTTAGGAAAAAGCCATCCATAGAGTCACCTTTAAGTTATTTTCAGACTCTCTAAATGTGAAAAACCACCAGAGTTTACCTTCTCTTGGCTCGTAAAACTATACATCGAAGGACCTATTTGAGTCTACTATCCAGGACCCATATGGGAACAAACCACTTCTTCCTAGGGTTAATTAAAAATACTCCAAAGGACTCATCCGAAGGACGAACTTATACCGAGCACCTGTTATCATCCTCAAGCTCGTTAAAAAGAAAGAGGTACTCATCTATCTGGGTGGAGGAAAAATTGAAGGAAGTGGGTCAATTTTTTTGGAATCCTTTATGACAACTATTGTCACCCTTGAACATGACACCTATTTGTGTCTCGTCTTACAGTTGGGTAATCCAATTGTCTCTGTTTCATACCAATTCCATGTGTCTCCATACTTTTTAATCCAGTCGAAGAGTGCTCTTATCTCCGTCACATTACATCCTTGGTACTCATCAAGTCAATTTTGCCAAGTCAGTTGTCATGCCTCATCATGTTCAAGGGAATTTTCACTTCAAACCATCCATCTGCAGTATTACTAGTTTCTAATTCCTATGTCAGCCCATCTCATTTAATTCACCATATTACATCACTTTCCTATGTTAGTTTCATGTCGATGATGGGGGATACATCAAGGCCCTCCTTCGACGAGTATTTTTCTATCGACTTCAACACATCATTTGGGAATTAGACTTATAAACCAGTGTTAGAAAAACATGATCACAGAGCAATAAAATAAAACAAATGCGGAAATAAAACACAAAAGATACACAATACAATAGAGACAAATATATATGTGGTTCAACCAGTGTGGGCTATGTCCACCAAAGAAATTTCCATGCCTTTCCTTTTTATTATCCAACAAAATGAAGGGATAGAACCTACAACTCAACTGTTGTAACTTCCTCTTCTTCCTCTCATAGTCTCCTCTCTTAGAATACAATAATCACACACATACACAACTGTAATATACTTTTTAGATATCTAGAGAGGTAATGGGAGGCCCAGAGGGCCCATAGTGATAATAGTGGAGGCCACTCAATGTAAGGTGGACTAGATCCACTATATTATTAAATAAGTCCCACTATGTTAGTTAGATATAATAAATGTAAGAGGACTTACTATAAGGTTGTACTTCTAGAAGGTTCCTTGTCTAGAATGTTCTTAGGTGATGGCAACACTATATAAAGGGGTTCAAGCAATGTAATGGGATATGAAAGGAATAATTTTATTCAGATATGAAGTTCATTAGGAGGTTTCCCCCTCGAAGAGGAAAGTGCATAGGAGAGGATCCCTTCCATAATAGGATTCATTATATGGTGTTTCCCTACCTCAAGGGTTTTCTATAATAAAAGTGTGGTTTCTTCTATATTTCTCTCTGGATATATTGTGTATTCAATATTTGTGGTTATTATATTTGTATATCTACTAAGGTACTTAACAAGTGGTATCAAAGCACTTTCCTTGGCAAGATGTCTGGGCATTGTTTATTTTATTTTTGCATATTTGTTCAGAGGAGAAAAAGAGGGCCACTACATTCTAGAAAATTTATGTATATTTATGTGCAACATTTGTAGAAACGAGTTGTATATATGAGTTTCTCTCAGAAAAAATCCAATTTAAAAAAAAAATCATCTGAAACGTAGTTCGGGAAGTCAAGATATTGACATTTTAAAATCTGCAAATTTTCAAGGTTTTTTCTGCAGACAACGAGACGATTTTTTGATTTTTGTAGCACCTGGAGGCCGAATTTGCTAACACAAAATTACATATATGAGTTCCGCTTTAAAAAATAGTTGATTTCAAAAAACAAAATCACCCAAATCTGAGCTCTCGAATTGAAGATATCGTTGATTTAAAATCAATCATTTTTGGGGGTTTTTGTGATGGCAACAAGATTGTAGAGTTCACAACTTTGCACAAGGTGTTCATATTGCTACCAGATAAATTCCATTGGATATATTATTTTAATATTTTTCTTTTTGTACATTATATGTGGTGTTTCAAATGGATATGCACTCTCAACTCATGGAAATTCTATGAAAGGTTGAATCCCTCAAAGCCGATATACATGACCACCTACAAGGCATCGAGGTTAGTCTACACGACCACACAGACAATTATCACAATATTGAACGGTCATTGGATCTCCTACAAGAGGTATATCTTATGGAAGAAATTAGGGATGAATATAATCAAGAATTATATGTTTGGTATGATTTTGAGGCCAATTGTGATGCTTGGTATATGGATAGTTCTCATCTTTTGGATGACGATCACTTTCATATTTTATTTGATGACTCTACTCCACCTTTTGTAGAGAACATAAATGTGACAAATCAAGAGCCAGTTATGATTAGTAGTGTCCATCCTACATATTATATAGTGGTATTGTTCCTTCCAAATTTAGTTATGAGCCTTTCCCACTATATGGATGGATATTCTTATTTAGATCCACATGACATGTGTCAGTCTTTGGAGCATCATTTTTGGTTGGTTATTGGGTTCCGATACCTTCTGTATGGAGTTCACATGAGCACTCGGGCATGGGATCTTGGTTTATAATGGTGGTTGGACTACTTCAACATGGTGTCTTTCATTTATACATGGGAACTTGGTTCTCTAGTCTACTTCAACACTATGGTCCACACTTATCCATGGGTCCATGGTATATGGTTGTACACCCTCATAACAAGCGTTGAGGACAACGCTTTCATAAGGAGAATGTAATGTTAGGTATCTAGATTGGTAGTGGGGGGGCGCAGAGGGCCCATAGTGATAATAGTGGAGGCCACTTAATGTAAGGTGGAATAGATCCAATATATTATTAAATAAGTCCTACTATGGTAGTTATATATAATAAATGTAAGAGGACTTACTAGAAGGTTCTACTTCTAGAAGGTTCCTCCTCTAGAATGTTCTTAGGTGATGGTAGCACTATATAACGGGGTTCAAGCAATGTAATGGGATATGAAGAGAGGTATTTTATTTGGAGCTGGAGTTCATTAGGAGGTTTCTCCCTCGAATAGTCAAGTGCAAAAGAGAGGATCCCTTCCGTAATAGGATCCATTGTATGGTGTTTCCCTACATCAAGGGTTTTCTATAATAAAAGCGTGGTTTCTTCTATATTTCTCTCTAGATCTATTGTGTATTCAATGTTTGTGGTGATTATATTCACAGATATACTTAGGTATTTAACAATAATTCCCTCATAAACGACGGTTTCCTTCTAGGGAAAAAATACCTAAAATAACTTCTACCTTCAGATCTGTGACCTTATAATGAATGGTCCAGATTGACTACAAAATTACAATATTTTACAAGGAAAATTTTCCTAATATTTTTCTTCGAGGGTGATACCCCTGAATCTTCTGCCAGGGGGGGATACAAAAATTTTCTCCACCCCCCTGGTGACAGTTGTGGGGGGGAAATTCCCCCCACACCCCCCTATTAGGGAATGGGATCCAAGTGAGGTTGAAATAAACATATGAATCATGAAGATAACCAAGCTCCACAACCAACAACCAATTAGTACCTTGGGACCTGCATGCCTCAATCACATGCCTCCTTGATTTCAAAAACATGTTTACATCATTGACCTCTGATCGGATGATTCCACAAATGTTCAACATCAGCTCATTTATTCACATTCACTAGAATGTACTAGGGTACCTTGGGAGTCATTGACATCATTGGTGATTTCCCTCGCACTTGTTAACGATTTACCTCAATGATCGGTAATCAAGTGATTTCTACCATGTTTGACATAAAATCATCTATTCACATGGCTAGATTCGTACCACATTGAGATTGGGATGAATACCTTGGGTTGAGCATTCACTCTATTATCTTCTTTTCCCAGGCTGAGAAGGAGATCATTTGAGCATGTTGATATATTTAATGTTACATAGATCCACTTTGTATTGATCTGTCGCTATGTTTTTTCATCTCATAGCTCCATGGTGTATTTTTCATTGCTGTGATTAGTTCATGTCATGGAGGTATGGATCCACATTGTATCTCTGGTGGCCATATCCTTAGTCATTGTTTTCATGGATCTGCAGTGTATTGGTCAGTGTTTGTGCTTTGAGTCATCTCGTATTTTGAGAATAGGTATGCTTGCCTCAGAAATGGAACATATATTAATATTGTTTAATGATTGTTTGCAGATTCTTCTAGGTTCTCCTACTCAATCACCCTTGCATTGAAGAATTTGTAAAGTGTTTCAGCTATCATTTTCTCTTCTAACCTCACACTTTAGGGGGCATCTGTTACACATCAAAATTCCACACTTAATTATCTCACCCTAAGTGTCACAAGTGTCATCAAGTTCTGTATGCACCTTGCTAAGTGTCATATGCACTTTTATATCTATTTCTATGTGTTTTCTCACCTTGACACCATGAAAGAACATTTGTCACAATCCCTAGTCAATGTGGAGGAGAAATGTATCATATGAAGGTCAAAATACTATGTGCACATGAATTATTCATTATTATTCATAAAAAACAGATTAATTTAGTGTGAGAATCCACCTCACATTTAGTTTCCTAATCTCAAGGAGAAATTGAGAGTCTCATGGATGGTTGAGAGATTTTATCAAACCAAAATCCTAATTTGGTGGATCTTGATAGATATTTTCTCCTTAAAATACTTGAGAGATATTTTCTCCCTAAAAGCCTTGAGCGATATTTTCTCCCTAAAACTCTTGGAGATCTCATTTTAGTGGATCTAGTGAGTGATCTTCTCCATGGTGGTTAAGCCTCCAAATCCTATATAATGAGGGATTTCCATGGTGAAAGGGAGACAAATAGATATATCAAACTTATGATATTGGGATTCATGCGAGGGTTTGGGAAAGGAGAGCTTGGAGGAGTTCGAGCTGATATCATTCGTGGTTTGTAAGTTTTCTTGGTTCTCATTTAATATACTCGACCTATTTCGTTCAAGTGTATGTTTTCATGTTCTTGTCTATGTATGAATTAATTTACATAGATGAATTTTCTTTGTCTAATCCATTAGTGTAGGATATAGTCGTTTGTTTCTCATTGTTCATTGAAGGTACACATTTGTGCCGAGAGTGAAGATCAAGCTCACAGATTGGAGAAGCTTCGATAAACGTCATAAACGAGGTGCATCATACTTCCCCTCCTTATCTTTTTTTCGATGGGAAAAATGAATTTATAGGAATGGTAGCTTCTAGATGTAATTTTATGTCTTGGTATAGGGGTCTATAATCCAAGGTAAAGTTCACCTATCCGCAGGAGAATATTTTCGTAACAATGATGCAAATGGCTTGTGTCATGCTAGATATGATCATGCTAGTACAAATTAGATGTGGAATAAATCTTAGATATGATGCATTGGCATCATGCTAGATATGTCGTGCTAGTAAAACTAAGAGATGATCATACAACTTAGAGATGACACAGTGAGGCACTGATATACATCATGCGAGTACAACTTAGAGGTGGAAAACAACTTAGATATGAAGCATTGGAATCATGCTAGATATTTCATGCTAGTATGGATTAGAGATGATTTAGATGATACTCCATATCACGCCAATACAACTTAGATATGATGCATTCACATCATGCTAGTATGGGTTAGAGGTGTTGTAGCTGATGACATTATTGATGCACGATGATATCAGATTATATGATTTGATTGTTGTGGATGTTGTATGTCTCTGGACAGTAGTTGTATGCTACTTTGGTGGATGTGTTCCATTGTTAGTCAGTGTGTGTCACTAGTTAGTAGTCGTGTGCTACTAGGAGTGGTTTTTTACCACTGGGAAGTAGTTGTGTACTACTATGGATAGACACAATTTTGTTCTATTGGATGGAATTATAGTTGTTGTATGCTACTATCTGATTTCCATGGAGACTACCACTAGTGTTGGAGATGATTGCCAACTAGATGGATAGTTAGTGTGATGGTGGAAAGACATTCTCCAAGCTGAGAATGGTCCAGGCAAAATAGATTGCTGGTGGACAGACAATCTCCCTGTGGAGAATGGTCTAGGTTGACATATTGTTGATGTATAATGGACTAGTATTTTCCTAAGGCACAAATTGTGTCCTGATTAGGAAAATGGTTCAGGACGGATATTATCCCGAGGCATAATTATTGGCCCGATCAGGTTGAATAGTCTTCCACCTAAGGAGATGACGTCCTGATTAGGGTGGTTGATACAAGACCAATATTTTATAAGGCACATGGGTAGAGATCAATCTGTATGGTACATATGACTCGATTAGAAAATAGTCTGAGACTGACATTCCTATAGGAATGGTCTCTGTAGCCCATGGTGTGGCTTTCAATGCCTATTAGGACAACTAGTCCTCTAGGATGTATGTCCGGATCAGAAGAATCATCCCTATATCACTCTGTTGAGTGGGTGACTCATGAAATACACTTTGTTGAGTGTGTTGAGTTCAACACATGACTTATTCAAAATCATGCTTGATTACTCAAATAGAGTATGGCCTCGAGATATGATGCAAACGATGATGTATGTTGATGTTAGGATTCTATCAGACGATGGTGATAGTGATGATGATTCTCGTGACTTGATCTGCATGATCATGAGATATCCTATGTGGATATGATGATTCTACCGATAAAATGGTATGTGTGCTTAATACCATTACAATTAATAACTCCCTAGCTAGGAGGGAGTGTTGATGTTACAGTATTTGTGGGAGGTATTAACCTCCATGTGTAACCTTTGACTAGAATGGAATATTTTGAAAGAAAGGGAAACCCTAAATAGATGTGTGAAAACCCTACAAGACAAGTCGGCCTAGCATAATAAATAATATTATAATATTATCTTCCGGAAAGACAAGTCGACTACACAAGAAAAAGATAAACAAAAAATATAATTACCAGAAAGTCAAGTCGGCCCAACCAGAAAAGTCACTGGATAGATTAATATAAGTAGAGGACATTTTAGCTCATTTGTGCACCCAATCAAAGCGCAAGTCTTGTGGAGAGTTGTAGTTGCAGCTAAAACTACAGCTGCAAGGAGGAATAAGGGTGTAAGGTCATCACTTGGTCTTGGTATTTCTCTAGCGCTATCAAGTGATATTCTTGATGATTCTCTTGGTGATATTCTTGGTGATATTCTTGGTGATATTATGGTTAAGTATGGTGCAATTTTGAGAGAGTAGTGCAAATGTAGCTGCAACAATTGTGTATGGTACTTGTCCTGTGGATATGGATAATATCTCTCTTGTTTGCTACCCTTGGAGAAGGAGCTCTCTACTTGTCTTGAGTTGTTTTTGTAGTTAGCAACTATGGTTTATCTGTTGGTTCTAGTATGGCTTTCCAGAATAATTTTGTCAAAGGTTAAAGGTGCTTGGGGGTGGCTGTGTGCATATGGTTAGGTGAAAATATTGTGATATTGTCTATGGTAAAATGAGCACATCGAATATTTTAACACCAGGTAGGACAAGATATATAATTTGTTGATCAAGAAGTTCATCGATTCATGGTGAAGCATGTGTTGTAGAGGACTAGATGATGATAAACATGTGACCTAATAGAGATTTTGAGACAAGTACTCTTTAAGGAGTGTTGGAATTATTAAATCCTACTTATCTTATAGTAATGTGTGATACTTGATTATACAAAAAGATTATGGTTGTTATTGTATTGGTCATGTTATGAGGTAGAGTACCTGAATAGTTTGTTTTTAAGTTTTAAGAGGTTTTTAGATCTAGTTGGATATGATAAATTCACTCCAAGTAGTTGGCTCCTATTTTGGTGTGTGGCTGAGATGTATTTATATATGTATGTTACATTGGTTGAGTAGATCACTCAATATAGTTTTGATCTGAGTGGAAACCATGTCTAGTACCCCATTTGTCTACATTATTTTTGTTAATGTTGATGTATCATTGTGTAGAGAGGTGCTTTCTATAGCCTAGTATGAAGGAGAAGTGTAATTTTTTTCTCTATGTGGAGTTGACATGCCTAGTATGAAGAAGAAGTGTAATTTTGTGATCTATGTGGAGTTGACATGTAGCATTTAGAAAAATATAAATATTAATAATAAAAAATATTTCAATGTCGACCTTAAATAAAAAACCAAAATAAATTTAAATGTGGACCTGCTTCCAAGTATAATACTAAAATAGTCAATTCGTTCTAGCTCAACCGATTAAGTTGTGGGTTTTGTTTGATAGGTGACCATAGTTCAATACTCATGACCAGAGTTTAATACTCTTACAATGTGTCGGTGTGCTTTTGACTACTTAGATGCCCATGGGTTATGGTTGAAATGTTGGCCCCTCAAATAATCTGTTAAAGATATATATTAAAAGTTTCATCATAATTGTTTAAATGTATATAGTGCATATGTTTATCAAAACAATCAGAAAATCTAATAAATTTCTAATTTTTCATTTATTGCTTTTATTGAAATTTTTTCTATTTATAAAATTAAAAGTTCTGTGTATCTCATAAATTAAGACAATTAAATAGTTGAAGCTTTTCGCCTCAAGGATTGGATTCCTCTACACTATTTTTTGTTAATTCACAGTTCATTTTTAGAAACTTGTTCTCCACAAAGTGACAGATTGCAGTTAGGATAACTCTTGAATTATAGATGAAGTTAGTTTTTATAAGATAAATGTTATTAATAAAAAAAATGCAAAATTCCCTTTGATCTAGAATTGCTTGTTACACAACCTATTGCTTTAGTGGCTAAAATTTTGGGATGGAGGTTGCTGAACCAATTATTGGTTTTATCATAAAATATCCATTTGTGTCCATCCAGAGAAATGGGAGTGAAAGTTGTACAATAAACATGTTCTCCAAAAGAGTGATAGATTACTGGCAGTTATAATAACTCTTGAATTATAGATGAAGTTAGTTTTTACAATATGAATGATATTAATAAAAAAAATGTCAAATGCCCTTTGATCTAGAATTTCTTGTTGCACAACCTTTTTTCTTTAGTGACTAAAATTTTGAGATAGAGGCTACTGAACCAATTACTGGTTTTATCATGAAACATCCATTTATGTCCATCCAAAGAAATGGGAATTAAAGTTGTATGATAATGATACAATGTAGGATATATTACTCCAAGTGTGGCCATAAGTGAAAATCATGATGTGTCTGTGGTGATTATAATGAGAAAAATAAAACAGATTTGGTCTAATATACAGGTTTGTGTCTGGATCCTTGTAATATACTAATCTAAATTTTGGTTGCATTATTTTATGCGAGGTGGGATGGAATAAGCATACACAGAGTTGGATTTGAAAAGTGGCCCCATATTCTGTGAATCTAGTACTAAATCCCAACTGGAATGAACGAGGTCCAAATTTATCGAATGTAGGGACAAGAGAGAGAGAGACATTGTACATGATATTGAGAAGCAAACAGAAAAAAGAGAATGCAATGCAACATAAATAATTTAGAAACAATCATGACATATGATAAACTTTAGCTTAGAATTCTATGTAGGTCAAAATTTATTGAATGTAGGGACCAGAGCGAGATAGGTGTAAATGATACTGAGAAAAAGACAAAAGAAAGAGAATGAAAAGCAACATAATGTTTTTTAAAATTGATAGTTAAGAAAATTGACCAATTTATTTATTGAAAGTAGGGACAAGAGAGAGACAGGTGTACAAGATATTGAGAAAAAATATATATAGATAATGCATCATAAAGAATTTAGAAATAGTCATGACATATGATAGTTAGGAAAATTGACCAACTTATTTATTGTAAATGTGAAATAAAGAATGTGAAGTTGGAGTCTTCAATTAATGAGAAATTATTGTAATGACAAATCTATACCTACCAGATTTGTTAATTTTTCATCCCTTGTGATTATGATACTCAGTGTGAACAACCTTAGATTGTTTAACTTGAGGCATTTCTTAAACTATTTTAGGACAAAAGTTTCATGGTTTGGTTGTACACGAAATATAAATTGTAATGTATCATTTTTTTTTCATTTAGCATGGCGATTAACCTCACTAGATCTTTTTCATTAGACATGCCACACTACAATTCTATATTATACCATCAATGTCTCCACTTATAACAGACATGCCATATTACAAGTCTATATTCTACCATCAATGTCTCCACTTATAAAAGTCATTCTCTAAGGTATCATCTACCCATGCCTTTGACTTATATGTGTTTGAGAATTTGATGAAAAAAAATGCTAGAAAGACATCAAGTTAATAACTGGTTTGAAATCTATAACATTGTTAAGATTATGATAGGAGATCACAACTCTTATTGGAATCAACAACATCTAAGTAAACAATGTGTTGGAGCCGCCCCTGTTTTTTCGCCTCACACAATTTTGAATATTCTGATACTTGAGATCTAGAGTTGTTTTTCTTTTCCCTTTCCTTCCGAAGTCATAAAACTCTGAGAAAACTTTTGTTGCCTGAGTAGTAATGCTTCGTCACTTACAAAGGGTCCTTTTTTCGCAAGTATGTTTGTCCTTGGGATTTTTCAAGTTTCACGATCTCGCAAGTCGGACACCTTATTTCTTGAATTCACAAGTCCCGAGTCGCGAGAATACGAACTCGGTTCTAATTTTTGTCCAAGGCAAGAGTAGTATAAGACCTTTAACCCTTGATTAGACATCGTCGGGATTTCGCGCCTCGGCATTTCTCGACCCTAAATTTTTGTTTCTCAACCCCGAGAGCGCGATAATTTTTAAATAACCATAGTCAAGAACCAGGAGTAAAAAAAACTAACCATAGTTAAACTCGGTTCTCGGCACATCGCCTCTCGGCATTTTTCTTTCATAAAGTTGAAGTGTCCAAAACTCCGATTCGCGAAGTTGCGACATAATTATATTGAGCCTTAATTATCGCCGCATCGCAATATCGTGACTCGGCGTATCAATCTCCTAAAAATTTTCCTTCAAGCTTCCGAGTCACGATCTGGCGATTAAGTTAATCATATCATTAAGGATCCGCCACATCAAGATTATTGATAATTAATGCTAAGATTAGAACTTGCGGTTTCGCGAGTTATAAAATCAAAACGTTAAAGGGAAACTCACGAGATGACAAAAAACGAGGAAAGCTATAAGTCATTAAGATTGGAAACTTTTAAATCAAACAGATTACGTCCTGCGCTTCAAGGTTGGCACACTCCACGAGGTGTTTATTCATTTACTCTCCATAACCTAAGTGCCTGTCAAGCCGCCCAATATTCATGACATTAATGAGAAATTAGGGTAAATCTACGATGAAAATAAGATCGGGTTTTTTCAATTAATCTGGTTTTATTCGTGATTTGACGGACTGATGAAAAGGTACATGGTTTTCAAAATATATACGAGACTTTGTTTTATTTGTTAAAAATAAAACATTTCTTATTAAGCGTATAGAGCAAGATTTCTCCGAGTGAACTAGCCTCTGTATGTATACGCAGGTTTATCATAGAAGAACGAAAACACCAACTTCAGCTATGGCGCCAAGGAGAGGAGCTAAAGCAAATGTCGAAGTCGCCGCACAAAGTTCAGACAACGTCTCGGATACTTCGCCTCGGACGGACGGCTCAGTATCTACCTGGTCTTCTATTACAAATATCCTGCAATCAGAGTTAGTGAACTATTCAGATTCTGATGACTATAACTATGATATTGTGAAGGACGACATGAACACTAGATACAAGACAATTGTTCAGTCGAAAATGCACTTGGTGGCAACCAGACCCCGGTTGCTCCCATATTACGATATGATCCGATGGGCATTGGATCACGTCGACCTGCCTTCCAGAACTATTCTGAATGAGAGACAGGCCATGATTGGGACTTTTAGGCCCGAGCATATCCAGTCTATGTACAAGCTCCCAGCGACCTCTGAATACACATTCGACAAAGAATTCTTCGCAGAATTCAAAGAGAAGGAGTGCACAGAATTTGATAAGACTATGACAGGCTTGATCAAGGATTCGGTATCTTGTCCCTCCACATTCAGGGTGAACAACGAAGGTGTGTATTTGATTTCTTCGTTGGAACCAAACTATAGGTATGTGGCCATGATGACTTGTCAGCTTTTCGGGTCGGAGGACACCGCTCATTTTTTCATCCAGTGGGTACCCCTCATTTTTCGGGTAGCCGAAGGTTCCTCATTCAATTGGGCAAAAATACTCTCTGTTAATTTGTTCAACAAAATCACCGAGTACCAGGAGCAGAAGATAGCCGGGAAGCCGTCCAGATTCTACATGTCTGCGTATATCATGGACGCAATATGCTCCCTGACACCTTTTCCTTTGATGAATTGGGCTTGGAGTCCATCCGGAGAAAAAACTGTGCATGAGTACCATGATAAACTGTGGGAAAATAATGTGAATGAGTTTATTTATGAAATTTTTAATTGGGTGATGGTGCCCCTGCATGTCACCATTTTTGGCCTTTTGCCACCCCGCATCTCGGATGGCATTGCTGCGAATCTGAGCCAGATCGCAGACTGGTACGTTGAAGAAGAATTCT
>SNQJ01S0114070.1:0-12463 GCA_010110895.2 Picea sitchensis | reverse complement strand
ATATCTAGATCTAGGGAAAGAGTAGTATTCTGTCACGTTTTGTTCCAGATCCAGGTGGATCTGGGGAGATTGGTCTGTGTCCGCACTCACGAATTTATCCATAAACACTCCTTGGAAGTGTTTTTTGACACTCGGTTATATATTCTCTTTCTCTTTAGGAAAGTAGCGTATTTACGCTCCCTGTAGAAGGAATAAGAGCATATATATGCTCCCTACTATGGGAACATGAGCATATGGATTATGGGAGGTGTTTTTTCCTCTTTTTTCGAGCATTTTAGAGCCCAAAATTTGTTGTTTGGGAGGTCTTTTGAACTCTCTTGGTCTCAGAAACTTCTTGTTGGCTACATAAAGTAGGTAAAGTCTTAAAATTGAAAAAAAAAAAAAAAAATTATGCTTCTTTCATTTTTTTTGATTTCTTAGGTTGCATAAATATAAGACAAGTCTTGTTCTTAGGATGTTGGTTTCGTGGTGTTGTTGCAGTCATACCTGAAACCTGAGTTTGTATCTGAGTTCAATACGTTTATTTTGTGCACTAGTTTTATTTTTCAAACATAAAAAAAAGAAATTTCCTTCTTTTAACATCCTTTTTTCAGTTTTTGCTTTGGTAGAAAGAAAAAGAAAAAACCTAGTTTGTTGTTAGGTAGGTCTCTTTCTTTCCATTTACTATTTTGAATTCATATTTGAAAAAGAAAAATATCTTAGTATAGGCATTTGTTTTTTCTTCTCATATTGAAAAGTATTTAAAAAGAAAAAGGACAAAGAACATTATTTTATTTTTTTGCTTTTGCTCATCTCACAGTTTAGGAAAGAAAGCTTGCTTTGTAAATCAATCTTCCTTTCTAAGTTATTGTCATGATTTTATAATTGAAAAGGAAAAATATCTCATTACTAGAATACCTCTCTCTTTGTACATTTTCATTGAAAGATCACATTTTAGGGGTTGCATTAGTTGTTCATGCACTATGCTTGCTTGAAACTCATTTCATTATAGAATTAGTGTGAAGTTTCATTTTCCAGTGTTCTTATAAGTTTCATTTTTCAAGAGTCTCTGACACATGACTAGTTTCACTTCCATACCCTAAGTAAATAACAACAACTAAAAACAAATGCTTGACTAAAATCCACTAGACTTTTTTTTCCTAGGGTTCCTCAACTAGTCTAGGTGAGGACCTTGGAAAAGGTTGGAGAGTAAACTACCCAAAGGCATTTAAACTCAACATAGGAGTCTGACCAGGGAGTGCTTAAAATCCAATTGTCTTTTAGGTGTGGCCAAGAAACTCCTCTAACACAAGAGTTAAACACGAGGTCACATGAGGGTGAGTGGCGAAGATTACCTCTCCAATAATTGTCCAAGCATATGTGGATTGTTATGTATACACACATTCCTTTAGTACCACCTGGACCTCTACGGTGTCGGTAATTTTGGAGCTTCGGGATTGGCTACCCTTCCCATATGTACAATCTCGATTGTTGACTATTCCCCTGGACACTGACTACGAGTTGGTAACTCTAGTTTCCATTCCTAGGTGTCACAGAGGTGACTATGGGGGTCCTTCTCATGGTATTTGAAGCAGACATTGTATCACACTTTCAATTCCCCTGGAGGGTGCCCCATGTTCACATGGGTTACCTGCACCAAGAAGGGTTGTTATGTGGAGGTCAGGGTAATTTCTTTTCATTCCTTTGTTCATCTGTCTTGGAACTTAATCAATTCATGTCGGTTTCCTGAAGGTCCCTTTTCCACTTTTTCATTACTTTTCACTCATGACCTAATCCACCTGGGCTAAAGTTTTGGGGAAGTTGTTTGATTGTGTTGTTTCTCTTAGGAATTTCTAGTTGAGTTCTACTTTGTGTATTGGCCTAGGTTGTGTCTACCATTGATTTTGGATTGCTGATTCAAGATGGTCTACCCATGGTCTTTCAATTGAAAGCATGGATCTGCCTCCTAGAAGGTGTGGGATTTATATCACTAGTTTGTCAGGGATAGTGTGTGAGACTCATTCAGACGTGAAAAATCCCACAAGGGAGGGAAGGACCTGTGCATAAGAACGCCATGGATAAAATTATTGAGGATACCAACCAAGGGAACCCTTCCCAAGGGGATTCTTGTGATTTTTGTTTATTTTCAAACACTGGTGCTCCCTTGATAGCTACTTTGAACATTCCTCGGTTGAGTTTTGGACTAACAGTTTTGTTGTGGACCACTTCGAATGTCCCGAATTTTCTTGATGCTTCCTAGATAAGCACCTTATGTCATGGGAATCAAATTGATTTTGATCCTTTATCTTCTTTGTCAGTGAAGTGTACTCCTCCTCTTCTACCTCATCTGGTGAAAGTCTAGTTACTAGTAACCAAAAGTCTAAAAGGAATATGAAGAGGAAGAATAACAAGAAGAAGTAACCAACCTCTGCTATTCATGTTGGAGACAAGAAACTATCCTCTGCAAGTTTTGATGGGGGCATGAGTCTAGTCACTTCTAGTCATATTGGGAATAGGTAACCAACCTATGTAAGTCATGTTGGGGACAAGTCACCAACCTCTGCTAGTCATGTTGGAGACAAGTGACCAAACTCCACTACTCATGATGGGAGCAATAAACCAATCGATGTGAGTCATGTTGGGGGCACAAATCTAGTCATTGCAAATCAACCGACGATAAGAAACCAACTTTTGTGACCCATGCTGGGGGAAAAAGTCTAGTCCCTATTAGTCATATTGGATTTAACCAACCAACCGCTGCAAGTCATGTTGGAGTTAAGAAACCATCCACTACGAGTCATGCTGGGGGAAACCTACCAACCAATACAAGTCATACCGAGGGCATTAATACTATTGAGAAACCTAGACAAATAGGACACAAGCTCGAGTTCCCCTATAATATTTACAAGGATATTAACTTACTCATATTTTCCCATCTATTCTAGAGGTTCTAAGGATTTGGTCCCTATCTAAAGGCCCTTCTAGTCTCAAGTCACCTTCGGCTTCCCAACAACCTACTCAACCATTGTTTCTCGAAGTGGTCAAGTTGATGCAATCTTCAACCGATCCCACTCTTCTTTTGGGGGGTGATGTGTCTTTTGACCATGTTGCTTCGAAACCTATTCAACTAGTGGTTGATAAAGTGGTTGTGTCAATGCAATTTTTGGTCGATCCCACTCTTCTTTTGGAGAGTGACGAGTCTACCAAAGTGATCATGCTGATGCAATCTTCGGTTGATCCCACTGTTATTTTGGGGAGTGATATGTCTATCAACTATGTATTTATAATTTCTAGTTCCATGCCTTATGAACAAAGGGACTTTTCACTTATTTCAATCATGCTCCCTCCAAATTCGAGGATGGTTTCCTTTGATTGGAGTAATCTTTTTGAGCCTCAACTTCCTTCTTCTTTACCCTTCCAAATAAGGGTTGAAGTTAATTGAAAAATAATTTACCGATGTATTGTAGATGAAGGAGCCTCCACAAGTATTTTTCTCTCCTTGATTTGGAAAGCATTGGGTTCTCCCAAGCTTGTGTTAGCTATCAGTGAGTTGTTGGCTTTCGACATAACACCTAGTGAATATTTGGGGATTCTTCCTTAGTTTCCTATCACGTTAGGAGTAAATACTATACTATTTGATATGTTAATGGTGCAAGGCCCTTTATATTTCAATATGATTCTTGGCCATGATTTTGTGTATGATATGAATGTTGCGGTGTCTATGCTCTTTTGCGTGATGCATTTTCCTCACAACGGAAGCATTGTCACTATTGATCAACTTTCATTTGATAATCACCATCCTATTTCAACTTTAGCTCATTTTACCCTTTGTATGTTCCTAGTATTCAAGTAGACTCTATATCTTCACAGGTGAATTATGCGGCATCATATCCTCGATGTTCAATTTCTTATGGGAAGGAGCCTTTACATTCATGTTTTCCTTTTTGAGACAAGGTCTTGGCAATTGATCACATGATTTATCCAATGGGGACACACGAGCCTTTTCTTTCCCCTATTGGTCCGAATGATTTTGAGTTTCCTCTCGATTATGATCTTAGTGTTTGTGAGACCTCCATCCTTGGAATTTGTGACTCCTCAAGTCCCATTTTACATGATTTCTTGGATGTTGAATTTCCTTTGGATGAGGCTATTCTTGAAGCCATAATTTTGGATAGTGGACAATGGGAAGATATGCATTGTAGATTGTTATTTCTTCCTGAACTAGAGACTTTACAGGTTGATTACCAAAGAAACCCTTAACCTGAGCTTCACAATGGGCTCTACCTAAATAAGTACTATGCATATGTCGCAAGGTTGTGTGGTGCTTTGTACCATATTCTAGTTTTATGGTTGTTGTTTTCAAGTTCTATATTCCATAGCACAAGTTATTATTTGAGGTTTATCTATTGGATTTATTAACCTTTGGATGAGTGTTGTTGGTCATATATACAAGACTTTGGAAACATTTTTCTTTGGAAATTTTGCATGTCAATTTGTTTTGACAGGTAATGATCTCGAAATTGGCATATATGTTAGATTTTCCCCTCCATGCATTTTGCATTATCTGTTTCTTGGATCATCTTCCCTTAGGTCTGACCCCACTAAGTTGCAACACAAAGCCTTCTTTGTTATTTAGAAGTGTTGTAATTCACATGGTAGAGCCTACCATTCATGGGTTCCCTAGTTTGAACCTTGATTGCAGTTTGGCATCCATGGTGAATTGTTTTCATAGGCTCAGGAGCCTTGTTTATTCCTACCATGAATTTTTGTTGAAGCCTCATAACATTTTCTCATTCTTATTCTGAATAATACCTCATGGGATCCCAATTTTTTGTGTTGAGTTGTGATACTACATTGCATTTTCCCGCTTGCACTTTTGAGCCTAATGTTGGTTTCAACTAGTTGTAGTTTATCCTATTGCTTATGCATTCTCTCAATTTCCAAACTTTGCGTTAATTTCCTTTTCAAGTTGACACTTGTATCACTAGAGGAATCATTCCCCTGAGTGTCCATATACTGCATGTGTTCCTTGCATTGAGAATATACATGTTCCCTATGCTTGGAACTAGTTTTTCTTTTTTTTGACACTCATTTCCTCCATTGTATAATAGCATTCTTTTATTCATTTTCATGCTTTCATAACATGAAAAAGACAAAAAAACCAAATATAAAAAAATAGGATGGGAAAGAGTCAAATTATCAATATGTTTGGCAGTAGTCATGTCACCCATGAACAAAGCACTAAATTTTGAGTCTTCATCTCAACAGATTGGGTTTAGTATTTCCTTAGAAAACTGGACCATGTTCTTTGAGTCTTTACTCCTCCGACTAGTTATTCTTCCATTCATTGTGGAGTCTTTTGATGCTTCTTGTATTACAAACTTATGCCACTATTCATTCTTGAGTCTATGCTGCCCTAGGCACTTTTGTGTCATGTTTTTGTTCAAGGGAAGTTTTATCCTGCATCAACCACTCCTCATAATGATTTAATTTTCATGTCATCCTTCCCATTTTCAAGTACTTCTCATAATCAACAAGAATTTTTGTCTTATACTCGTGCCTGTGTGGAAGGTACCCATTGATTTTTTGCTGGTGGGTTAGCTCTTATCGACTCCGACACATTTCTTTGAGAGTTTGACCTAGAATATCACCTTAGGTCTATTTAGACCAATGATAGGTTACCTTGTGCTCAATATATGACATTCCATCATTGGTAATTGACTTAGCATTTTCCCATGTGTTCAATGTCAAGACCTTATTCACACTCTAGGACTCGTGTAGTACCTTTTGGTTCCATTTTCCTCATTGATGAAATTCCTTGAATATGTCATTGGTTTTCATTATCAGTGATTATTCAAAGATTCTATGAGCTATTCCATCTGGTGCATGTGAGAGACGTTCCCAGTTGTGTGCTCATTCAATATTTCATTCGAGTCCTTCAAAATCTTTGGTCTTCTGTTGTTTCTTGTGTTGGATGATGGGGGATGCCTTACTGCCCTCCTTCCAATGGATCTCTTCCCATAAAATTTGACTCATTTGCTTTGGGGTCAAGATCTAGAGTCTTTTTGGTACCTTGGGGCATGCATTCATGAGTGCCCCTTGCTATTAATAGTGGAAATACATCAATGTCCCCTGATCAATAGATTCTACAAGTGTTCGACATCAACTCATTCATTGACGCTACAATGTACTAGGTACCTTGATGCCCATTGTAATTGTTGGTGGGTTGTCTTGCATTTGTTAACGATATACATCAATGAACGATAATCAAACGATGTCTCATTTTTTTCAACTTCTACACATCTATTCACATGGTGTAGGCTCGTACCATCGATGAATTGTTTTGAAGCCATTGGGTCTATAGTAGCATAACCTTTTTTATGTTGTTGCCTGAGTTGTATTGGATAGTACCACTCCTTTCCATGGCATTGGTACTTGAGGAGGATCAATTTGTTCATCTTCTTGATTCTAGATATTCTCCTATGATTCTGAGACATGGATCCATTCTGTATCTGTTCATGGTTGTGATCTCTTTTGACATGGATTCACTGTGTACTCATTTTCGTGGCCATGATCATGACTTATATACATATTTCATGGATTCGTAGTGTACTTGATTTGGAAACCATGCTTTTGTTACTCTTGAGCATGGGTATGCTTTCCTTGGGAAGAGAGTAGTCTCACACTTGATTGCTTCTACAAGTTTTTTTCTAGTCTAATATTTGGTGCACTTTTCCTGGTCTTGCTGCACACTTCTCTCCTGGATTGTATAATATATTTCAACCATTATTTTCCCTTCTCACCTCATACATTAGGGGGAATTTGTTATAACATATTTTTCCAGCTCATAGCATACATGCACATGATTGGCCTACTTTTTAAATCCTTTTCCTACTTGCAGACAAAACTCCCCCTCAGTTCCTCCTCAAAATACTAAAAAAACCATGTTTTGTAAGTCATACATGCCTTATTAGTTATACAACTAGTATATTATATGATTGTTGCTCCTATGCAACATGCATATGCATTTATTTGGCAGAAATAAATTAAAAATGCATATTTTTGCTAAGGGTTATGAGTTTCCTCTATTCCTAATCCCTTATAGCTCATAGCTAACGACTCCAACTAAATTTTTGGAGTATAAATTGATACCAAGGGGTGGAGGAGGGAAAATGCATTCCAAACAACATCATTGTACTGGAAAAATTCTAAGTCTACAAGACGCTTTCACGTGGTTTTTAAGAATTCCCCTCTTTCAATCCCGAAAACACTTGTTTCCATCCTTCTCGCTCAATTATCTTGATTAGAAAGAGACTCCTTCTCTTTTCTAACTTGCTTAGAGTGAGGATCTAGGAGATGTGAGGTCCTTAACTGGCTCAGGTGGAGGAATCTGGATTTTGTTTTGGGGGTAGTGCGACAACTACAATTGGTGATATATGTACACATCATTTGTTGTCACTATAAGGATAACACCTTCTATTGGAGGTTTTTGCAGAGGTTTTTAGTGTTACAAAATTTGGCAAAATTTTCAAAAAAGCCTCCACCACAACCTCCTCTATTCGATGTAGAGTTTTTAACAGATGTTCCATATAACTAAAAAAATTCAACGGCCAGAGGTTGTAGGGGATGTTTTTATTTTTATTTATTTTATCCGGTATTTTTATTGTCAAAATGCATCGGTGAGCCCTTACATAAAATTCCCCAGTGTGTACTTAAAACGAAAAACGCATTGGTATGCCATTACATAAAATGCCTTGGTACATGTATAAAATTAAAAGGCACTGATGCGCCATTACATAAAATTCCCCTATGCGTACATGAAATTAAAAGGCATCAATGCATTTATAGATATTACAACCTGAATTCCCATTTTTTTAAATGTAGCATTGATGTTCTTATAATTTTTACGCATTGGTTATGCTTTGTTTGTGTATGCAACACTAGGGATTTCTAAGTTCATTAACGCATCGATGTGATTTTATTTTATGGTCATCCCTGTTCTTGTATAATTCATATGTGCCAGTGCATGTATTACCCTGTGCACTGGAAGGTACTGAAATTTTGAATATTCAAGGTGAGATGTTATTGTCATTCTTTGTTCTGAAGCATCGATGATTTTATTAAATTTAAATCATCGATGATTTTAGTATATTTAAATAGCCAATTCATTTATGTTTTTAAAGCACCTGTGCTTTTATAAGATTTAGAGAATTGGTTCCTAGTTCTCACATGCACATTATAAAATTCTAAAACGATATATATTATCACACATTATATGCACAGGTGCTTCAATATACTTCATATGAACCGTTGCTTCAGTATACTTAATAGGAACTGGTGCATATGACCTCTTAAAAGGTACTGATTTCTATATTATGGTACACACCATTTTGTGAGTTCATAAGAATGCATTGATAGGTATATATTTTAACTAATTGTTTTTTTACAAATTTTATGTTAATCAACTCAAAATCAAATATTTTTTATAATAATATTTTTTTTTATATATATTTTTATTTCATTTTGATATAATGATTACATTAATGCATTATTCGATAGATTACATCTTTGTTATTTGCAATAATGTAAATCATCCACATATTAATTAATCAAAAACACAACATTTTACAACATTTGACAATGCAATAAAATAAAAAGTCCATTTTATATGAATAAGAGACCCATGGTCATACAAGATGGGACAACGTAAAGGTCCACAATAAAAATGGAACCAACATGTAATTATTACAGTTATTGGTAACATGTCGCCATGCAATTGGGACATTATGTCCACTACGTTAAGAAAAATCCCTAATTTTTACAGACAACTATTCCAAAACATACAACTTGCAGTAACATTCAATTATCTTGATTGCCATTCATTACTTGAACTGTTGTCATTGGTTGAGCTGCATGCATCCCTTATTTCTTGATCAATTGTATGCGATATTGTACTTTGGTAATTCAAACACATGTTTTCTTGCTTGATTTGTTTTTGACGTTCCATCTGTTCATGTTCCATTTACAAACATTGAAATAAAGTGTAATAAGGAAATATACATTTGTATAGTAGAATATACATGATTTCATAAATAAAAAAGCGTATCGTAACAACTAGTGATTCAAACAATACATGTGCTTTCAATGCTATGCCTCATGTAGTGTGTCAAAATATTATATGTTGGATCCTCTCCATACTTTGTTTCCTTCATGTTTAATACGTCATGACAAAGCATGGTTGATATAATTAATATAAAGGTTTCTTATTTTTCTATTAATTATAAAACAAGGTAAGTCAAAAAACATAACTACTTACAAATTATTCAATTAAATCTTGATACTTCAACATATACTCACAACCTTCACTTAACCCAATGTTGACCAATTGTTCAGTTGACTCTTCTTTGTATGTAAGCACCTATTAGAAGACATCCATGCATGAGTGTAATTAATTATTTAAATATAAAGATAAAAAAAAAAATGAAAACTTAAGTAACACTGAAAACATAAGTACTCACAAACTTTGCGATCAACCATTTTCTTCCTTGTCATCTTGTCTTATGTGCTGATTGGGTTCTATTATTTTTTATTTTCTGCAACAAAATAATTGAAAATTAGTATTTCATATGATAATTAAATTCAATGTACATTAAAGAATAAATCAATGATCTCATACCTCTGATGCACGTTGTTGTTGGGATGCCTCCTCATGTGATGCAATTATGTTCATTTATTTTACCATCTCCTTGTACACTTTTTTGGACATCCCTACTAGCACGTATTACCTTTCTGCTAGTTTGTCGTTTGAAATTTTCATAATCTTCCTGAAAAACAAAAAAACACAATACTTTTTTTATTAAATGGACATGAAAGTAAATATAGAAAAACAAATTAAATTGGTAATCATTGGAACATATTATAGAAAAAATGTTTAATATTAATGCCTTTTAAATAATTACATTTTATCATTGTAGGGTTTTACAATTGCAAGTCTCACAGGTCTCATTGACCATGGCTCCGGAAACACTTGTAGTTTACGCATAACCTAATTCTTGGAGTCAATAGATTGATTTTTGTTTTGTAAGTGGATAGTACATCTATAGGTTCTTTCCACTATATCCGTTAAAGATATGTAAAAAAAAATGCCCCTTTCATTAACTTTAAGAACCACTCTAAATGAACTGATGACCAAGTGGTCATAATCATTTACATCCTTAAGAATTTTTGTCCTCTTAGGATGAGATTCCATTCCCTCGCTACAATCCCCGCATACCATTAAAAAAATGTGAAATCGAGAATTTAAAACTTGTTAGTGATTAATGTTAAGAAGTTCATTTTTAGTAAAAAGTCAAATAAAAAATTCATATTGATTACCTTTTGATCCACATGTTTCCTCGTTTTGCAACAATTCCATAAAATTTTTACGCTCTTTTACACTCATATTGCGAACAATATTTTCGAGTTTCTTCAAGTTTTTTCTCTGCATGACACAGATTAACTAGTACGGATCATTAATTTAAACTTATAAATATTTCAAATATATTAAATTTTTAGTAAAACTTAAATAACTTGCCTCCCTCTCTTGTTGGGATGAGCTACCAACGTGTTTGTTGCAATAAGATGTTTTCTTTGAACTTATATCGACCATCTTTGTAATACCCGTGTTTCCCCCAGTTTGTAAATATAACTATAACTATCCAAGAGACTACGACAGACTAAATATTTGTGAATGTTTGATTTGATGAACCTTTGTTTAAAAGGGTCAATGTATGAATTTTTTGTTATTAATAGAATTTGAATTTGAATATGTGTTGCACAACCCCTGAAAGGGGGAATTTTTTCCAAGATAGACCACGGATGCTATGAGAGAGATGGTGAAGGGAAACCAAGAATGGTTGAGATGACCCTCACCAGACCAATACCTACTGGGTGTAATTTCTCAACAGTCCTCTGACCCATAAATGAATTACCAGTCAGGATGGTAGTTGGAAGGCCATCCTCAAGAGTTGATGAGGATATGGGGAAGGGAACCCATTGGTAAGGCTTCTAGGCCCGTGTTATTGGATTAATCGGTAGGTGCGGACACTAACAGATCTCCCTAGATCCACCTGGATCTAGAACAAAGCAAGACAGGACATGACTCTTTCCCTAAGTTTTGACCATTGAATTAAATAGGAGGCAAGAACAAATAACATACCTTATTATTGATTCCTATGGTCTTTGTTGCTCCCACTTCGCTCCAGTGCTCTCATGCAGTCAAGACTAAGACAACACAAACCAACCAAAGTGAAGATAGCACAATCTATTCAACAGTCAACCTATGTGTATGATCAAGGAATTACACAATAAAGCGGAAATAGCTTTATGGGAAAGGGACATGCCACTGTATCATATTAATTGAAAGTAAAGATTACAACTTGAGCCTTGATGTTGCAAACTGTATGATGTTACCAAACTTCCTTCGATGGATCTGGCTCCGACACACCTTGCTTAATCACTTGCAGAAGAAGATCCAAAACCTCTTGATAGACTTGCGAGAGTCTCCAAAATTTTATTGTTCAAGATCAATCCTCTCCTGATTCTTTCTCCAATTCTCCGATGAATCTCTTTGCTTAACCTTTCCATGAGAATTCCCTCAATATATGAGAGAGAATAGATTAGTTACTGGATAAGAATGATCCCAAAATGTCGGGGAATCTAGTACTAGGACAACCATTCGAATGCCAACCCATCCTTCTAGAGATTCCTTCTAGAAGCATCGAGAATTCATCTTTTCCATGATTTAGGAAGAGTTCGCACCCTAGCTGTTCAACACAGTGCGAAATTCACGCACCCTGGCTTAAGGAAACTTGTGAGAATCAAAAATTCTCGCACCCAAATATAGCAGCCTACTGACCCTCTTCAAAAATAGGTTTTCTGGAAGAGATGAAAGTAACTTTTCTCAGGAGAAATTTCTTATGAAAGACACCCCTCTTCAAAAATGAGTTTTCTGGGAAGAGATGAAAGTAACTTTTCTCAGGAGAAATTTCTTATGAAGAGCCTGAGTACACCATCATCAATACATCATCATGACGACCAAAATCATGGGTAATAGAATGCCCCCCAAAGTATGAGGTTGGAACTAGTGACAGCCGAAAGAATTTGTAAGCTGCATGTGTGTGTCGGGAACCAGGAGCACACCTAATCGGAAACCTGCGAACAACCAAGCTTTTGCAGAATATCATATATACCAATTTTGAGGTAGGCATTCCCATACTCAGATCATAGACTGATGACAAATATAGACCTAGGTCATGGCCACCAATCATACACTGTGGATCCATGCCGTCAAAATATAGCATAGCCACCAGGAATACACTGTGGATCTATGCAAGAAATTTTAAATTAAGATGACATAGCCACGAGACATACACAGTGGATCTATGTGTCACAAATTATACATACTCTATCGCAACCTGGATCACATAGATGATATCCAGGGTCT
>SNQJ01S0114069.1:6521-32364 GCA_010110895.2 Picea sitchensis | reverse complement strand
TAAGTGTTTTTCCAAACTCTATAATCTTGAAAAACCTTCGAGTTTACTATCTCTGGACTCGTTAAACAAACATTGACAGACCCGTGATGGGACCGAACCACTCCTTCTTAGGGTTCGTTAAACATACTTTGAGGGACTCGTCCAAAGGATGAGCTTATATCAACAAGCATATGTGATCCTCTTCAAGCTTGCGTAAAAATAAAGAGGTACTTGCCAGAAATGGTGGGGGAAAATTTGGGAAAGGGATATGTTTCACCTTCGTATTGATTGGCAGTAAGTGTCGCTCTTGAACATGACACCCCCTATTCATCATTTGAAATCGGTTTGGGAAATCCATTTGCCTCTCTTTCGATTGATTATAAGGTCATTCCGTGTGTCGTATTTGAGTCAATGCCGCCAAATCATTGGTCGTGTCGTTCATATGTTCAAGAGAAGTCCGTTTGAAACCTATATTGAGTCGGCCATCTGCAGTTATCCATTCTCTTCGTGTCGGCCTTCCCGGTGTCCAGTCCAATTTGCAAAATGCTCTGTTTCACTTTCAAACTCTGTTACTCATTTCATGTCATTGATGGGGGATACATCAAGGCCCTCCTGTGATGAGTTTTGTTCTGTTGACTTCATCTCATTATCCAGAATCAAGACTTAGAAATTATTTAGTACCTCTGAACTTGCATGCCTCAATGACAGGTTTCCTCGCTTTCGATAATGGGTTTACATCATTGACCCCTGATCGAAAGATTCCATCGGGTGTTCGACATCAACTCATTTATTCACACTCAATGGATTGTACTATAGTACCTTGGGAGTCATTGACATCAAGGTGATTTCCCTCGCACTTGTTAACGGTTACATCAATGATCGGTAATCAAGTGGTTTCTACCATGTTCGACTTCAACACATGTAATCACATGGTTAGATTCGTACTTTGGGGGACGAGATTGAAGACCCTGGATATCCTCTTTGTAAACCAGGTTGCGATGGAGTATGTATAATTGGCGACACATAGATCCACTGTGTATGTTTCGTGGCTATATCGTCTTGATTTGAAATCTCTCGCATAGATCCATAGTGTATTCAGGTGGCTATGCTATATTTTGACGGCATGGATCCACAGTGTATGATTGGTGGCCATGACCCATGTCTACAATGTCATTAGTCTGTCATTTGAGTATGGGAATGCCTACCTCAGAATTGATATATATGATACTCTGCAGATGTTTGATTGTTCGCAGGTTTTCGATTAAATGTGCTCCTGGTTCTCGACACACACATGCAGCTTACAAAGTCTATCGACTGTCACTGGTTCCAGTCTCAGAATTTGGGGGGAATTCTGTTACCCATGATTTTGGTCGTCATGATGATGTATTAATTATGGTGTACTCAGGCTCTTCATTAGAACTTTTTCCTGAGAAAAGTTACTTTCTTCTCTTACCAAAAATATCATTTTTGAGGAAGGTTCGCAGGCTACCAATACATTTGCCTGCGAGAATGTATGATTCTCGCAGGCTACCTTAAGCCAGGGTGCGAGAATTTCGCACTGTGTCTAACTACTAGGGTGAAAACCCTTTCTAAAGAAGAGAAAAAGAAGAATTATCGAAGCTTCTAGAAGGGAATCTTCTAGAAGGATGAGATGGCATTCGAATGGTTATCTAAGTACTGGCTTTCCTGATATTTTGGGATCATTCCTATCCAAGTAACTAATTAATTCTCTCTTATATATTGAGGGTATTCTCATGGAAGAGGTTAGAAAGAAAACACGCAAGAAGTTTATTGGAGAATTAGTGAACTACTGTGTGAAGGACTGAAGCTACAACAATTAGAAAACTCCAGCAAGGTTATCAAAAGTGGTTGATCTTCTTCATGCAAGTGAGCAAGTGTGTGTGTCAGAGCCAGGAGCCATTGAAGGAGGTTTGCAACATCAAGGATTAGTTTGTAACCCTTGCTTTCTATCAATATAATACAGTAATATGTCCCTTTCCCATAAAGTTAATGTCACTTTATTGTATAACTCCTTGATCATATACATAGATTAACTGTTGAATATATTGAGTTGTCTTCACTTCGATTAGTTTGTATTGTTGTGGTATTGACGGCACAAGAGCATTGGAGTGGAGCTGGAACAACAAAGACACAAGGAAGCGATCATAAGGTATGTTCATGATTCTTGCCTCCTAGTTCATTCAATAGTTGGAATCTAGGGAAAGAGTATTATTCTGTCCTGTTTTGTTCTAGATCCAGGTGGATCTAGGGAGATCGGTGTGTGTCCACACTTACGGATTTATCCAATAACAATCCTACCTAGACTAAAAAATTTATTTTGGCACCTCCTGTGGAGTAAAACTTAGTGAGTTTTTAGAAAAAATTTAGATGTGGTGGGATGAGAGATTGGGGGTGTGAACCAATCTTGTTTGAATTAAGTGGGTGTGGATAATTTCTTCAAGAAATAGTGGGACGTTTCAGAATTATTTTGTAGAAAACCTACTTCAACCTCCACAATTCAAGATGGAAATTATATGAGCAAGTGATAAAATGATAAAGTGTGAGCAAGTGATAAAATGTGCCAAATTTTAATAAGTTAGGTGTGAATTTGCAACATGTGGACTTCCTGTGGTCCTTACAAATCTTTTTTACCTATCTTACTAAGTGTCATTGGTACAAACGTGTGGAATTTTAAAATCCCTAAAGAACTAGAATGTGGACATACGGGTCCTTACCAATCCTTTAGACTCCCTAATGTTGTTTACACTAAGAAAGCTTGAAAAACTATCCTAGATTGCAAGCATGTGGGAATGTATGGGCTCGTTACTTTGATCTTTAAACTTCCCTAGTGATGTAAAATAAGAAATAAATTTCAAGAAACTATACTAAGTTGCAACATGTGGGCATGTATGGGCCCTTACAAATTTTAAGATGATTTCAAAATGAAACTAAGAGGAGCCCTAGGGGGGCTTTGTCCTCTCCTAAAGATTTTTGTTATGGGAGATGAAATGTCCTCTTAACCACCTTTCTGATTCTCAAGATTGCTCTATGGTGCGAGAGAAGAGCATACTCAATAATCAAAGTTGATTCCTGGTCCCAATGCAAGTGTTTTTATATGTGATAGCAATTATATCAACTTAAATTTTATAAACCAAACAAGACATCCATGTGGCAACCAAAGGAAAAGAGGAGAATATTTGGTCCTTTTTACCCCCTAAGTGCCTATGTTTATCTAACCTTTCATATGGGAAAGGAGTCTAAATGGAGTGCATTTACAATTTGCATTAGAAAAAAATTGAAGCATAGGGGCCTTCAAATTATCACAAAAACCCTTACAATTTCGAAACTCTGGAAATGTGCGCGAGTTACAGTTCTGACAGAGGCGCAGTGGGCGCACAATGCATAGAATGTCAAGAGAACATAAGCCTTTTGGGTGCACGGTGCGGAAAGAACATAAGCCTTTTGGGCACACAGCGCATTGAGTGTGCATCTGTGGGCTGGAATACCCACGCACGTTCTGATACGCGTTGGGGGATTTTTTTTTTAGTGAGATTCCACTCCTCCAGCTCGAAATCTTGCTTTTGACAGGTAGGGCTGGGCCAGTTTTGGTACCTGCAAGAAAAATGGATTAAAAATAAGTGCTCTCTAATCCAAAATAGGGTGGAATTCAATACCTATCCCCAGTATGGTCGCCAATCTATTGTGTCTGTTTCATCACTTGGGTGAGCAAAACAATGGCACTTGCATGCCTAGTTGGGCCTGCTAGACAAGACACAGGTTAGTGAGTGGATTAAACAAGCCAAACACATGAAATAAACAAGTAAACAAACTAAAAAAACTAAGGAAATAAAAACTAGAATGCATAAGAAATTTTTAGAACCATAAACAATCAACCAATGACCAAGATTATGCCACCAATGGATAAATATATTAGTTGGAAAAACATCGTAGAAAAAAATGAGGACTTATGGGTCCCCTCTTCCTCCTCGGGAGGGCTCTTGAGTTCCCTAATGAAGATCTCTTCTTACAATGGAATAAAAATGGCAAATGATGAAGAAAATAACTGCCTATTTCCTCAAGAGGTGAGTGGAATGACATATTGCAATGATGCTAGAATGCTCCTAGGAGAAAAGAGGATTCTCAATGGAGAATTGAGGCAACATAACAATACTATGAAGATCTCAGTTTCTTATTGCACCCATGGCCTCCATTTATAGAATTTCTTCAAGGCAATATTCAACTGGTTCTTAGTGTGAACAAGGGGCCCTTTAGGGCACCCTTTGGTCCTTGGCCAACCCCCCATTCAGATTATTCTAAGATCTGAAGGTCAAATCAACTTGGGAGATGGTCCATAACTGGTTGGGGGGTCGATAAGAACCATAAATTCATCGTTCATAGGAGTGCATGGGTTTTCTTGTACATAGTCGTGCATATGGAACATTGTGAACTCTATGGGATTCGTTGGCCCGCACATTGTGCGCACGCTTCCTTTAGTGAGTTTGCGCATGTCAATTTTTGCCCAATTATATAGTTTTTTCCTTTTTAAATGCATTTTGGTGCTGCAAGTGAACTAATTGATTTTGGCATTGTTGTATTTCTATAACCATTTGTGTGCAATGTTGTGGACAAAATTTCAGTGATAACACATGGCATATGAAAGGAATTCTCCAATAATCAATCTTTTGGTGCCAGGTGGTGTCCACTAAGACTAGGTCTAAGTTCCCAATTAGTCCTTCTCTGACGTTTACCTCAAGTTGTATCCAATCCCAACACGTGTCTTGTTTGGAGGCCCAATTAGGTTCTAAATACACAAAATATCCTAGCTTTTCCCCAATTGCTTCCAAGGCATCTCTAGTCCAAAAGGCTAGGAGGAGGCTTGGGAGGATATACCAAACCTTCATTTGGGAGAAAGGTTCACGATCTGGATAAAAAAAAAACTATCCATGGCTTGAGTAGCAGGCCTGGCATCCCCCATGAACAAATTTATCTCAACAATTTATCTCTATCAGTTGTTTAGTTGCAGATAAAGGAATTCCATCCTCTAGGAAGAACGTGGGCATCCAACGTGTATCCTAGGACTAGATACCAATTGTTCTCTAACCAAGAAATCAACGCTTGAGGACCTGGTGCCTTTCTTATAAACCTTCCCACAAGCATCTTTCCATGTAAATTGGAAATGTCTTCCACATCCAGGTCATCTCCGAAAACCATCTTCACCTAGCCTCTTTTCTCCGGGATAAACTTTGTCTTCTTCGTAGGTCCTTTTGAGGTATTCTTCAGGGGACACGAAGGAGATGTGGAAGGCTTGATGACTGAGCTACTATGTGGGCTAGAGGGGAGGAAATTTTCTAAACATTCAGAGCCAGAGGATCTGATCTAATCTCTAGATGCACCAGTTGGAGAATTCTTTGTCGGACTGAAAACTAGGTGCCCTTTTTCTTCACGATTCCCATCCTTCACACACGAGAGAGGAATGTCTTGCCCCTCTTGACAGTGTATAGGTGATGTTTGTGGTGAGAAATATACCTTGTGTAGGAACTCCTCATGGGAGGGGAACGCTCATCCATGTGGCAGGCTTCATTCATAGTCTACAACTTCCTCTGCAGAAGGCTCCATCTAGAGGCCCCTTGTGCCAGGTCTTGTCCTCAAAGTGGGACATGGAAAAAAAGTGTGTGGAAATTCAACAAAAGAGGACAGAGGGGAGGTGAAAAGGTAGAGGGCACGTGCTAGGGAGGCTGGGAAAGGAGAAAAAGGCGCTCGGGGTACCGGAAAAGGGAGAAAAAGGGTGGTCGGGAAAGGAGCAGGGAGTGGGAGAGGAACATGAAAAGGGATATGGAAGGGTGGGGTTGTAGACCAAGCCCATGGGAATATAATATTGAGGTCAAGTGCACCTACTCACCTCCATCCAAAAAATGCAAACCAACCTCAACCAGAATTTTGAATGTTAATGTTTAATAATATTCACAAAATTGTAAGTTCTTTATTAACGAGCATGGTTGCATTTTTTTTAATACAACGACAAAATTATAGAAACAATAATCCAAATGTTCCAATCATTGATAATTCAATGTCCATCAACAATTGTATTCAAGATAATTACTTTGACATCATTTAATTTGACTAATATACATTACAATTTAATTTTCTTCCTTTAGAGTAAAATTCATTTCCTTGAAATCTCCTTCAAACGCTTAGCCAATGGGGATAAACCAATACTATGGACATGAATATGATCTTGCATCAAATTTTTAGTGAGAGTTGAGTCCCCAAAAATCTAAAGCCTATGAATCCCTTTGTTAAGTGCAAAATTCATAAGGAAAATTAAAGCCTTGAATTCCCCAACACTATTTGTTCCTTTTCCTAGATTAGCTTGTGTAGTGAAGGAATAAGAATGTGAAAAAAATAAAACAAAATCCAAACTACATATATGTCTTGGACCTTGATAGTCCCCATTGAAGAAACTCCAAGCGTAACACCTATCCATAGAAATTTATCCCACAACCATTCACTCCTTTATACTCACATTTGGTTTGTAAATTGATAAAAAATCCAATACCTGGGTAGAGATTTGAAAATATGGGATTGGTTTATCTTCAAATAAACTAGAGCTGTAGGCTAGCCAAATTACCCAAGTGACTAAGAATGGAACTTCCCTAAAAGGATTCAACTCTTTTCTTATAAACCGCTCTTGCAAATTCATATCCACAATCTTCTTACGCCACAAATCCTGAAAACCTAGTGAAGTCTCCAAATCCTTCCAAACCTGCATAGAGAACAAACAATACAAGAAAACATGGGTGGTAGTCTCCTCATTTTTTTTACACAATGAACACCTTCCAGGGATAATCTTGTTCCTCTTTTAAAGCATTTCCCAAGTCAATAATATATTATTTAGAATCAACTACATGAATAGTATACTTTTAGGTGGAGCCTTAACCTTGCACAATTTTGACCACCACCATTTGATCTCAACAAGGTCAAGGGATTGTAGAGATAGATAGACAAGATTTTCAATGTAGTCACCCCCAATATTGTTCATTACCCATACTAATTTGGGAGGATCCCCATTCAACCTTATATGGGATATTCTAAGTTCATTTAGAAAGGACTCCCATCCTCGACACATCTCATCATTCATCCCTAATTCCTCCATTGACAACGAGCCTTGGGACCACATGGTAGTTTCAATCATATTGTTGACCATATTTAGTGTGCACTTCCCAAAATCCTACAAAGTTAAGACTATATTTTAATTAATAAATACCTCCTGGCCACATCCCATGATTGCATCAATACCTATCATCACCTATGATCCATTTCCAACCCTCCAAGCCAAGTACTTACCAATTAGAGGGAAGGCTAATGTCATGGATTTCCATTGATTTGACATGTTCTAGATACTTTTCCTCCCCGTTTTGATTGAGTCCAAGAGTGAATTTGGTGCAATGTTTTTTTGTATTATGGTCCTCCTCCAAAGAATTTCCTTTGTAAGTAAATTCCATAGGGAATGTTGGATTGTTATATTCTTTGTAGTGAAAGAACAACCATCCAATTGTCTAATCGAGGTGGATCAATTAAGTGATAAGTCGACCGAAAAGTCAATCCAATTCTATGGTTAAGTTGAGGTTAAAGTTATCGACCAAGAAGTCGAACTCAAAGTGACCGACGTGAAGTCAAAAGTTCATCCCACAAGAGGTCGAGTGACAACTGACTTAAGACCGATTGGAGGTCAAGTGAGAAGTTGACTGGTAATTCCACTGTAACATAATCCAAATATTTACGGGATTGCAACCAATCATATACTTGGATATGTAACCATTTTTGGGTGCCATTATTTAGGGTTTTGCATGTTGTAAATCCTATAAATAAAGTGTATAGTAACTATAATAAGTTGGTCTTCATGTTAGTGTTGTTGGTCATGTAGATGCAAGTCGAATTGGCTTCAAGGTTTTTCTTGTGTATAACAAGAGATTATGATGGTGATTGTGTCTTAGGTGTAGACCAATGTTATTCATGTAACTCTTTATTCAATGAATGAATAAGACAACAAGAGAGTAAGACACTCATGTAATGTAGGTTTTCCCAGTCAAGTTTCTAGGGTAAAATATCTATGTACTATGTGTTTGTCATTTATTTTTTGCTTAAATATATGTTCTCTTTCATAGTTGGTTTTGTGTGGGTGTTTATTTCCTTACAAGTGTTATCAAAACCTATTTGAGTTCATTTTGTTACAAGTAGTAGTAAAGTGTATTTTTTTCTCTTTACAAGTCGTATTAGAGCAAGTTTGAGAAGATCTTGGACATGAGCTAAACCTAGGTCCAGTGCGAGATGAAAGTCAATTATCTTTAAAGTTGTACTTGAAAGAATGGCAAGCAGTTCGAGGATAGAGATTGAAAAATTCAATGGCCGGAATTTTGAGCTTTGGAAGGTTAAAATTGAAGATCTTCTTGTATATCGAGAACAATGGGTAACAATAAGCCCATGAATCATTCTGACGAGTATGTTGAGGGGAGAATGGGAGAAACTTGAGAGAAGGGCAAGGAATATGATTTGACTTTGTCTTGCAGATCCAGTGTTTCTAAATGTCTCAAGTGAAGACTCTACAAATAAATTGTGAGACAAGTTGGGAAGCTTGTACTAGTCGAAATCCCTAGTAAACAAGTTGTTCCTTTGGAATAAACTATATATTTTGAGGATGAGTAATGGGAGCTCAGTAATAGAGTACCTGAATGCATTCAATACTGTAATAAGCTAGTTATTGTCTATGGGTATTAAAATCACTAAGGAGGAGAATGCCTTATCCTATTATGTTCTTTTCCATACTCTTGGGATAGCTTAATTGTGGCTATAGGGACTAATTCAACCACATTAATGCTTGAATATGTGGTTGCATATCTACTATCAAGAGAAATGATATGGAATAATATGGAAGGATCAACCAAATATGCCTTGATGGTGAGAGGTCAACCGATCGACAGAGATTAGGGAAAATTCTCCAGTAGAAAGTCTAAATCGAATCATAGATCTAAATCCTTAGTTTATTCAGTGAGAAGATGTTGGAAATGTGATCAAGATATGTGATACAAGAGAGACTGCAAATCGAAGATGACTAAGATCAGTTTTGGATCCAATGAGAAGGAATCGATTGAAAGAAAGACTACTTCAGATAAAGGAGGTGATGTGTATCTGGCGTTGACCAATACACAATTAGATCATGATGTTTGGTTGATTGACTCAAGTGCATCCTTTCACATGACACCCCATAGAGAATGGTTCTGTGAGTATGAGAGATATGAATAGGAAGATGTATTCTTGGGGGATGAATCGACAACTAAATTGTTGGAAGAGGAAGATTTTGATAGATATTGTAAGATGGGAGGAGAAGGACCCTTCTAGATGTGCTACATATTCTGAGTTTGGAAATAAATATGATATCTTTTAAAAAAATGAATGATATAGTCATGCACACTTTATTTTATAAGGATATGTGCAAAATGGTTAAGGGAGCGATGGTATTAATGAAAGGAGTTCATATTGGAATCTTATACAAGTTACTAGGGAATGTTGACTCAATTGGATGCAACAACACTGTTGTTCCTGAATTTGACTTGACTTTCACTCGAATCGACTCAAATTGGGCTAAGTCGATACAAACTGACTCGACTGTTCTTTGTCAAGCCGACCTGACCATGTTATGGCACCAAAGGATGGGACATATTAGAGAAAAAAGACTTCGAGTTATGAACAACAAAGGTATGGTTGAAGGTTTTCCTGATTTTAATTTGGAAGTTGAATTTTATGAACATTGCATATATGGAAAACAAAATCAGGTTAGATTCTCATCTGTAAAAACAAGGGAAAAAGGGATTATGGAATTGATACACAGTGACGTGTTTGGGATTGTACCGGTCCCTTCACTTGGTGGATCCCTGTATTATCTTTCCTTCATAGATGATTTTTCCAGGAAAACATGAATATATTTTGTGAAGAAGAAATCATAGGTTTTCGAGAAATTCAAAGAGTTTAAATCTCTTGTGGAAAACCAATTAGATAAGAAGATCAAGGTGTTGATAACTAATAGTGAAGGTGAATTCTCTGGAAAGTATTTTGAGCAGTTTTGCAAGCAGTGTGGCATAGCATTCCAAAATAAAACACCATATACCCCACATAAAAATGGATTTCTTGAAAGAATGAACATGACATTGATGGATAAGGAAAGCAACATGCTTAGTGGTGACAGGCTCGCACAAGAATTTTGGGCATAAGTAGTCAACATATAAAAATATTTGGTAAATAGGTCTCTTTCATTAGCGCTGGTTGACACGGATACACATGAGGTATGGTTTGGTAAGAAGCCTTCAATTTCACATCTCAGAGTATTTGGCTATGGTACTTTTGTGAATGTTCCCAAGGAAAAGATTAATAAGTTGGATAATAAGGCATTCAAGTGTATTTTCATCAGCTACAAGGATGAAATGAAACAATATAAACTATGGTTTTTGTTGTTTAGGAAACAAATGTATAGTCAAGATGTGATCTTCAGGGAAGTTGGAGGAACTTCCAAGTATGAAGAGGTTCAAATGGAGAAAGAACCAAAAAACTTGATGTTTGAACCGAGGAACGATGAAAATGATTCAGATGAGTCAAGTGAATCAGATGAAGAGGTGGAACAACCAACTCCAGTTGTAAGGATGTCTGAACTAGTAAGAAAAATAGTTGAAAGGTATAATCCGCCTAATTTCCATTACATATTTATGTTATCTGCCACTAATGAGGAGACCAAGTTGGATAGGGAGTCAATTGAATCGATAGAGGGTAAACTATGGAAGGATGCCATGGCCGAAGAAATGGAATCCTTTCACAAGAATGAGACATGGGATTTGATCAAGCTACCTAATGGAAGGAAACCCGTTGGTATCAAGTGGGTGTTCCAGAAAAATTTAAACGCAATAAGTCAAGTCAATAAATTCAAGGCTCGATTGGTAGAGAAAGGATATTCCCAAGTCGAGAGAGTCGACTTCGATGATATTTTTTCCCTTGTTGCAAAATTAACTTCCATTAGAGTACTAATGTCTCAAGCTACAACATTTGATCTTGAAATAGAGAAAATGGATGTAAATATAGTGTTCCTACATGGGGACTTGGAAGAATAAATCTACATGGAACAACATGAAGGATTTGTTGTAAAGGGAAAGCAAGATCTGATGTGAACATTTAAAATATCCCTTTATGTTATAAAGCGATCACCAAGGATGTGGTACTGAAATTTTGACATATACATCCTTAGTTTGGGATTCGTTAGAAGCAAGGTTGATCACTGTGTATATTCCAAGGAAGAAGGCGGTTGTTTCATATATGTAGATTTTTATGTCGATGACATGTTGTTGGTAAAAAAAAACATGGATGTTATAAAGAAGGTGAAGAAGCAACTATCCTCCAAGTTCGACACAAAATTTCTTGGTGCAACAGACTTCATTATGGGAATGGAGATAAAGAGAGGTCGGGTACTTAGAAATATTTGGTTAAAGTAGAGGAAGTACATTGAAATAGTCTTGAAGTGTTTCAACACGCAAGATTCTAAACCGATCTAGGTACCAAACATTGTGGGAGAAAAAACAACTATTGAACAATGTCTGAAGACATAGGAATAAATAGAGTACATGGCACATATTCACTATGCTAGTGTTGTTGGTAGTCCGATGAATGTGATGGTATGAACTTGACCATAAATTACTCATGCAGTGGGAGTATTGAGAAGATACATGTCGACACCTAGGAAAGAGAACTGGACTGATGTCAAGAGAGTATTCAAGTATTTGTGTGACACAAAATATTATGTTATATGTTACCAAGGGAAACCTGAAACTGATAGGGAAGTAAATTCACATGGCTTTGTCGATACTAACTCGATTGGAGATCTAGATCGATGAAGGTAAACCAATGGATGTGTGTTTAATATGTTTGGTGGAGTAGTCAACTAAATGAGTAAATGATAAGTGATCATATCCTTGTCGAAAACATAAGTTGAATAAATGAAAGACACTCATGAAAGAAAAGAAGTAGTATGGTTGCATTGACTGTGTTTATGGATTGGGTTTGAGAAGAGATATATGGAGATAAATTTCGACAATCAAATAATAATATTCCTAGAAAATAATCCAACTTACCATTCCAAGATGAAGCATATTGATGTAAAACACCATTTCGTGAGAGACATGGTAGAAAGTAAGAAGGTATTGCTAGAGAAGGTATACACTTTGGAAAACATAACATACTCTTTGTTGAATCTTGAATCCATCAGGACCGAAACGAAAACCTCATGAGGACATTAATCCCCTTTGTTTTAATAGAAGTGGTTCTTCTCTTTGGCTAAAAGATATATCTTTGAATATCTTGGAGTAGGGAGAGTGTGAGATAGAAAACCCCGAATACTTATTGCTTGGATTTAAATGAAAATGGTTCTTCAATAACCCAATATAATCTTTATGTGCAGAAAAAGTCTTTTTACAATAATAAAATATTGAAGGAGGGCTTCAACATCAGAATTAAATTGTGATCGGCATCACACACAATCTTCTTAATCATATATAAATACATCCATGTCTTCTTCATGAAAAATAGGAGAGAATAATTTGATCATCTCAAAGAATTTTAAAAGAGTATTGCTATTAATATCAAAAGAGAATTTGATAGGTCAACCTCAACTATCTCATACTTAAAAATCAAAGTTACAAGATACAGTCAAGATCAACCCCGAAGCAATTCTTTGTGGAGTTTTATTCATGAAATATGTTCTTCATTAAAAAAGATTTCATAGGCATGTATGTGGCTGTAAATAATCCATGATAATATAAGAAAATATATTAGAATAACATAAGAAAAACACTCAACAACTCAGCCTTGTGCCCAACTCTAAGATTCAAGCATAAAGCTATGAGAAGTGGTGTAGAAGAATATAAAGAATAGAGAAGATGGAGATTTCTTTATTTTGATCAGAATCTTGATTGTGTATCCATGGATGTACCTTCTTCTTCCTCTGATCTTCTACCCTGCCCCTCTCACAATACTAATTCTTGGACCCTTTGATGAAGTCTCTCTTCTCTTTTTAAGATGAGATTTTCTAACTACTTGAGTAGTTAGGGTTTCCCCTTCTAGAAATTCTCGTACAAGTTTCTTATTGAAACATTGCCTTTAATTAATTCCTCATTAATGAACTCACATCATTAATATAATTATATTGAAAATGGGTTCCTCTCCTTTTTTAAAACATTTTAATTAAACTTTTATTTTTAAAAAATTAATTAATTTTCCATTAAAAGAGAACGACTGTAATTTAATTTTATGGAAGTGAAAACCACCTTTTTAGCCATGTAAACCTCTTCCTATGTTCTCTTCATCATCTCATATTTCCAACTATATAAAGTTTGTGTAAATCCATCGCCCGGATCTCAATATATGAGCTGGTGAAGTTGAGTTGTCATACGGGCCCATTAAAAATGAAGCTGACTGATATTTTAATTTCTGAGAACAATGTATCAATTTTCAGCACTTGAATCATGTACCACCATCTTCTACATCGAAATACATTTCTAGCGGTATAAATTTTTATCGATTCCGACACCCAGAGCTCAAGTTATGGCCTCTCCAAGATTAACACTCAGCCACAGTCGATCAAAATTGATGGGTAAATGTGGGCCCTTCGATGAATTTTGTGCTTCCCGTCATAAACTTCGACTTTTTGGTTTAAAATTCTATCCCACATGCATTGGGATATTATATTCTCCTTGATATATAATACTAAGTTCTTGATACAGTTAGCAAGAAACATGAGAAGAGAAGAAATTATGGAGCTTGGAGGATTCGACCCTTGGAAAATTGTCGAATAAAATAATAACTTTTTGGAATCTTGTCATAGTCCACCTCATGCCATGTCATCAATGAGTCATGCCCACATGTCATCATGGGAATGGTCTACATCATCTCCACATGTCATCATGGGAATGGTCTACATCATCTCCACATGTCATTCACATTCGTTGGTTTTCATGCCTTGGAATAGCTTTGTGAGATGGGACAAGAGGGGATGAGGTAGAGGCGGGTTGGAGGGTTTGCGGGTTCGTGGGGGTGAGGGAAGGGAGGTGAGTAAAGTTAACCATGAAATTTTCATGAACCCACCAACCCACGAACTTGCAGTGGGATGATTGATCCAAATAAACTAATTATAGAAGGGTGGTCGATTGGACAAGAGCGAGTTTGAATATGGATCTTTTTATGAACACGAGAACCCACAAACCAACAGTTATGGATGATAAAAAAAATGTTAAGTGTGGAAAGGCAGTTGGACATACTTTCATGTAGAAGGGATAAAATACTTTAGGGGCTTGAAACCTGCGACAAAATTGATGGTTCAAAATGTAGATCACGAAACTTTGGGTGCAAAGTGGAGATCACAGAACTTGGAGGATGAGGGCTTGAACCCACGAACCCATGAAGTTGAAAAAATGGTTAAGTGTAGTGTAGCAATGCACTAATGACATGGAAAATTGGATGGATATGAAGGTCTTCCAACCCGCCAACCTCCGAACTTGATGAGGAGATGAAGGAAGAGTCCCAAAAACGTCTTAGTGTAGAGACTAGTGGAGCATATGGAGAAGAGTGGTGAAAAGAGAAAAATGGTTAAGTGTGGAGATGGAAGGTGAGGGAGATAAGTGATGAGGGTACTTCACAATTAGAAAATGGAGAGGAGAACATGATACTTGGAAAAATTCTTCATAATATCTCCTTCGGAACTTTAGACCAGATATTGAATAACTTAGGCATGTGGAAACAAATTTCTGATCTGAAAAGTGCATGATGAAGCTGCGACCGAGGGTTGCAGAGTGAACTTATAAAAGTTCAAAAAATGTCTTATTTTTATATCAAGGATTTTATGAACCCAAGAGCAGAAAAATATAGATGACCAAATTTTGGTCAACACTCTTTGACCAAGTTTGTGAGTGTTGTGAAGTTCTATTGGTGTAGAGAGGCAATGGGAATTACGGACCCGGGTCTGTGAACATATGTCAGGTTCTCTTGTATCAACAAAGAATACAACAAGTGGGAGAATGTTGGGTTGTTATATTCTTTGCAGTGAAAGAATAGTCATTCAACTGTCTAGTCGAGGTGGATCGACTAGGTGATCAGTCGACTGATGAGTCAAATCAAGTTGATAAGTCGAGGTCAAAGTGATCAATCAGAAATTTGAAGTGATCGATCGAGAAGTCAAAGTGATCATCATGAAGTTTAAAGGTCAACCAATAGGAGGTCGAGTGACAACCAACTAAAAATAGATTGGAGGTCGGCTGGTAAAATGATTGGTAGTCGATTGTAACAGAATCCTGAGATTTGCGGGATTGCAACCAATCATTTCTGGGGATATGTAAGATTTTTTGGGTGCCATGATTTAGGGTTTTACATGATTTAAATCCTATAAATAAGGCACATTGTAATTTTATTAAGTTGATCTTGATATTAGTGTTGCTAGTCATGTAGATGCAATCTTAATTGGTTGCAAGGTTGTTCTTTTGTATAGCAAGAGAGTATGATGGTGATTGTGTTTTAGTTATAGACCAAGGTTAGTTAAGTAACTCTTTATTTGATGAATGAATAAGAAAACAAGAGATAAATATGCTCAAGGGATGTTGATTTTCCCAGTTGGGTTTCTAGGGTAAAATCTTTGTGTATTGTGTGTTTTTCATTTATTTTCTGCTTGAATCTATCTTCTCTTTCCTGGTTGTTTAAGTGTGGGTGTTTATTTCCTTACAAGGACTTTGCAGTTAAGGAAACACCAAACAAGTGAATATCTATGATCCCCCATCCCCCCTAATATTTGGGTGTAGCTATCAAATTCCATATGGTCAAGTGATATCCCTTATACTCAACGTTTCCTTTCCATAAAAATTAAAACAACATTTCCTGATAGTTTCCAACCCCCCTGGGGATGTGGGATAAAGTGTGCTAGAAGATTGGAATTTCCTCTAATATATATTTTACAAGAAATAACCTACCTCCCTAAAGAGCCACCTATTGTAGAAGAAAGAAATGTGATTTTTTTATCATTTTTAAAAACCATCCCCTATCGACTTTACCATAATTGTTTGGTTTTAGAGTGAAACCAATGTATTTTACCCCTTCATTAATATCAAGATGTTGGAAAGGAAATATTATTTCCATCCTATTATTTTGAGTGTCATCCAATCTATAGGTGAACAAAGTAGATTTATTATGATTAATATCCATACTAATAGTATCACAATAGTGTTGTAAACTATCCTTGAAAACGTGGCTTTCACCATTATTACCTAAACATAAAATAAGTACATCATAAAAAAATGAGATGCATTAATGATTCACTCGTCCCTACCTTAATGCATGAAAGTTTCCTTTATCCCTTAGCCTCCTTAATCAACATACTAAGTCCTTCTACCACCAATAGAAAGAGGAATGGGGACAGAGGGAATCCCTACCTGAGCCCTCTGAAAGGATTAAAGAAAGAAGAGGTAGACCCATTTATATATACAAAAAAGAGAGTACACGATACACACCCCATAATCCATTTTACCAATGGAAAAGAAAGCCCTAAATGAATCAACAAAAGATGAAAATACAACTAGGAGTCCATATCATAAGCCTTGGATAGGTCCAACTTGTTAATTGTAGTAGGATAATGAGAGATATTGGTAGTGTGGAGACCCTCCTAAGAAGATATTATGGCTTCATGAATCTACCTCCCCTAATGAAATACAAACTTATCAAGGGAGATAAACCTAGAGAGAATGGGATTAAGTCACAATGATCTTAGAAATATTTTTTTACACATAACTACATAATGATATTGGCCTAAAACCATCAAAGCTCTATGGATGATCAAACTTGGAGATAAGGGATATAAAGGTGGAGTTGATGCTCCCAGGAATCTTCCTCGGAAGTCTGACCTCTTCAAATACCCTTAATAAATCTTCCCTAATCAACTCAAAGAAGTCCAAATAAAATTCACCAGTCCACCCATCTGGGATAGGAATTTTATCCTTTTTAAAAGTATTTAAAACAACAAGCAACCACTCTAATAGTTTCTTCTATGTTTTCCCTCTCAGGTTCCTTAAAAATATCGTTGAATTATTTCGCCACTTGGTGTACCAACTCCTAAAAACCTTAAACCTTATATACTTCTTGATTAAACAGTTCCTAGATGGTATTCTGACTTTTCCTAAACCTGGCATAATTATGGAAAATTTTGGTATTATAATCCCCTTAGTCGAGCCAAATGGCCCTACTTTTTATTCACTAATCATTCTCTTTGTCTAGCAAAATCTTACATTTTTTGGATTCTATAATTTTGATACTATTTATTTCTTATGAATTGAATAACCATTCAAAATTTCTTTAAAAAAACTATCCAGATTTTGTTCAACATCCTTGTAATACCCTAGTTTTGAGTCCCCGGATTAATAATGTGTTTTGTTTAATGATGAAAGGTTGGAGTTCCTATAAAGTTGAAAGGTCTGAGTTCTTATAAATGTAATACTTTAAGTATATTAATAAAATACATTGTTGGCTGCAAGACGGAGAAGGACAAAGATTGGGGGCTATGATTCCATGAGATATGGGGATAAAGGGGATAAGTCTTTTAGTATGTTTTATTTACCCATCTTGGTTTTAGTTGGGGGAAAGTGGTTACCTGTACTTCTTGGGGAATTCCATGTGGTTCTTTATTGCATGTAATTATATAAAATATTCTTTTGGGTTGTTTGGGGGTTCCTAATTCATTTGGTTAATCAATCATTTTTCATTGATACTCGTTCCTCAATCATTGTTATTCATTCCTCATTCATTCTTTCTCTTAGCCTGGGTATGGGAAATGAATTATGGGAAGAAAAGAGCCATTGATGGTTGGTTTTAAGGAATTATTGATTATTCTAGGAAGGAATGGATGCATGTGTGCATGAGAATGATGACAATTGAGTAAGAACTGTCCACAACTAAGAATCCTTGAAGTTTTCATCATTGATATTTCCTTACTAGTAGCACTAGAGCCCTAGAAAATAAGTGGAACAACTTGAGGGATTGAATTACAGAGAAATGGGTTCATTTCTTTAGGTTGTGCGAGATAAATGGGAAGAGAGTTGGTAAACTAGGATTTCTGTGTAGTTGGGAAAACCATGAGATCTTAATATCTAGTTGTGTGTGTTACAGTCGACCTAAGATGTGTCCTTATGGACTCATAGCCCTGGCTTGGGGGTGACATGCTATTGAGAGCTAGAAAAACATTGTCCATGGTTAGGTCAAACATCTGATGTCTGTAGCCAATTGGTGAATGGTTATTTAAAGACAAGTGCTCTTTATGTTTTCTGTGCAATTTATATTCCGTTGTGTATTATTTCTCTCTGATATGTGTTTATATTGTGTGTGCTAGTTGTCAATGTTATGCATAGCCTGTTATTCATTTCTTTTATGGTCTAACATGATATTTTTAATTTCATGCATTGGTTTCATGCTTCTTGATTTAAATAATGGTAACATAAGTTCAAATATTCCCAAGAAGGCAAATTTTCAGGTACTTGGGTCGATGGGTACATGAAAATTTGGTATCCAAGCAAATCTTTGGGTTTATTGGTGACGGGTGCGTCACAAACCTTCAGATACCTATCCCTAGCCCTATAAATCTCCCATGCCCAAAATGAAACTTTCTCTTTCACTAATTTTAATGAGCTAGTAAACCGAGAACAAGAAGAATCATCCAAATTACCATCATAGTGATTCCAAGAGGATTTCACCAAATCCTAAAACTCTCGTTCACCAAACCAACTAGGATTATGTTTGAAAGGGGCCCCAAGACTTGAGGTGCCATGTCCTAATTCCAACATAATTGGGAAGTGATCCAAACATTGGGAAGAATCAACTCATGGCTTGTACCTTTCAACCTTTTCCAACAATGTATGATTTACAAAAAATCCCATCCAAACGTTTGGAAACTCCTTCCACACATGATATGTTATTTGAAAAAGTAGGACTCAACTCAATAGGTTCAATATCAATCCAACCTACCCTCTCAAATTTTTCAAGAAATAAATCTACCAACGTATCATATCTTGTAGAGGTACCTCAAATTTCACCTCTAGTCAGAGTGAGATTTAGATCCCCCACTACAATCAAAATTTCAACCTTTATCCATTGTGAAGATAAAAAAATCAGTCCATAAAGTTTGTTTTACCTCGTAAGGTCCATACACATTGATCAAGGTCAATTCCAATCCAATACTCTTGCTAAAAAACTCTATGCAGAGACTTGAACACACAACAAAGGAGTTGTTTAATGAAGTGTTCTAACTCTAGCCATTAATGAGGCCACTAGAAAACATTTTTGTATTCAGAGCTAATAATTCCTATCCTACAAAGGAAATCTTTATATTCTTAACTAAAGTATCCCCTTTTCCCATAGTTTCCTGAATAAAAACCACCTCAGGCTTATTTACTTCCACCAAGCATTTGAGGGCCAATTTTTTTACCTGGACCCCCAAGCCATGAATGTTAATGGAAAGGATCAACATGGTTAAACCCCACCATGGGTTATACCTACTCCAAGAACCCCAGTAATAAATCGCTGGCTTTCTTGGATAAATTATTTAACTGTTGTCTGTTATGCATGCTTCATATAAGATTTTTTTCCATCCTTTTTACCCCTATGTTTCTTTTTAATATATAATCCAAACCCCCAAGAAACTAGAGAATCCTAAGAGGGAGTATGAGGTATTAGGTGGTAATTTCCACCTTCTCGTTTATAAGGAGAATGGAGCCTAGGAACAAGTCTCTCAACAGGGTTACCCCCCTATCGTCTTAGGACAGGTTAATAGAAACACCATCCTCTCCAACCAGTCCAACTTTCAGCTCGATAATTTTGGAAAAAGTATCCCTTACCCCCTCGACTTTATCATGACAAGGAATAATAGAAAATTACCCTAAAACTAAACGATCAACATAACTCTTATCAGAGAGTGAGGAAGGATACTTACCTAGAGGGTGCAAAGTGGCCAAACTCTAGAGAATATCCTTGTTTCTTAGTTGAGAAAGAGAGAAGTTGAAAAACCTCGGACATACTGGGGCTTTGTCCCTTATGTATCCATTTGATTAGAGCCAAAAATTAAGGGAATAGAAATGTTTCTAACCATAAAACTCATATATGTTGAAGTCACTTCCTTGTCACCATCCGGTGTTCTCTCATCTGCCATAGATTCACCCTCAATTTGGTGAATTGAATAAAAAAAAAACGAGGAACTACTTCCAGAAGAACAACCCGATCCTCCCACTTATTATAATTGCCCTCTTTTTTTACCCAATAATTTCATGTAAAATACTTGTCACAGTCACGAAGAACATGGCCATATCGATGACATCTCGCATAATGAAAAGGGAAATTCACATAATCTAGGGTTTTGTGTATGATTTATCACCAACCACCAACTCCATTGATTCAAATAAGCTTTGACTAACATCAATTTCTACTAGAGTCCAGGAAATAGATCGTCCATTACATGATTTCTAAATGACATCCAACATAATTAACTTTCCCAAGGTGTCACCAATAGCTCGCAAAGAACTCTCGAACGACACCTCCAAAGGAAAACTCGATAATTTTACCTAGTCCTCACCAATTCGTGAAGAACTCTCGAACTATTAACCCTCCAAAGGAAAAAACTCGATAATTTTTTTACCTAGTCCGTAGGCACTGCATAGAATTCCTCCTTTGCATTAAAACAAGGATGTCAGCGTTTGATGGACATGTAAGCCTTGTCCAGAAACTAGTTACCTTTTAGAATATTTAGTGCATCCTAGTCACCTAAATATAAACCCGAGCCAACCTTTTGCGAGAAAATGCAACATCATGCCATAGCCCAGAATAGGATCCCACTCTAGGTGAATCCATTCATTCAAAATCTCCATGGAAACTCTACAACCAAGGAATTTTCCCACTGAAGTCTTCCCTGCTAAAATTTTTATTTGTTTGACCTGAATATCTTTGCCAACAACCAAAGAAATACCACCTCCTCGAGATTTAATAACGTTCTACTTATTCTTCCCTTGCTAATCCACTGCATGAATAAACCCACTACCCTGCATATCTTGTAACTACAAATTCACACCAATGAACCCTAACCTTGGATCATTCTAGTCCAACAAAACGCCACATCCAACCCGATCCTCCCGAAGACTGGATAGTTCTGATGAAAACTGCATCTTGAATCCACTGACACCCCCATTACTCCTTTCCACATCCTTATTGATTGCAATCACATGAACACCATCACCCTTTTATAATGTGGCCACTAGGGAATAGCTTGAAGGGACCTCTACTTTCCAACTAGACTCCACTTGTAGGACAGGCCCTGAAACCGCATGGCTCTAGATACCTTGATATCAGGAGGCCCATAGGAGATAAAAATGTCCTCTTTCGAGACCGTGTCTTCAAAGTAATCAACCAATTCAAGCATATAATCCATCACTTCTTCAAAATAAATCTCCCAAGAGCACACAAACTACATTCATCATGTGTCATGCATCAAACTAAGATGAAGTATCCCTTGACTTATTTAACAAGTATTTATTAATCTAAATGTTCTATTTCAACACAAAAAATTGAACATCCTTAATGCAAACTGTGAGTGGAATGGACAACAAATTCAAATGGACAACTATGGTCTCTGTCAACCCTAATTTTTCAGAGATGTCAAAAAATGAAGGAGAATTTCATGAGCTCAAACACCTAAAGAAACATTTATTGGTACATATAGTGTAGTTCAAGTTGTATTCATGGGAATCTCTTTCTTAGATCATGGATTTTTCTAGGGAAATCCAACGTCGTGAAGGCATGAGAGAAATAGTGCATGCAACTCTGTCTACCTGTGGGAAGCCCCAATTACCTATAGGAACCCTAGAAACTTGTGGGTTGAAGATGGAATCCTTAGCTACTTTCATAATCTCATTATTTCCATCATGGGAAACCCTAGTGATTTTGTAGCCATGCAAAGTTTGAGTGGGATGTATAACAATTTCAAATAGACAAATACAGTCTCCACCAACCCTAATACTCAGAGACGACAAAGAATGAAGGAGAATCTTATGAGCTCAACTGCCTGAAGAAATCCATGAGTGGTCAACTAAAAAGAGAGATATAACTATTGACTTGTTTTGATTGTCCACTTTTCCCATTTGTTCTTCTATGAGCTGAACCCTTTCATAGTATGAACTTGACCAAGGGAGAAAGCTATGCTCTTAAGAAAGCCTCTTAAGGAGAGGAGGTTGGGCCATGGTCGTGAGTACCAATAGACATTTTTCTATCCCACTGACCCTAATACTCAGAGACGACAAAGAATGAAGGAGAATCTTATGAGCTCAACTGCCTGAAGAAATCCATGAGTGGTCAACTAAAAAGAGAGTTATAACTATTGTCTTGTTTTGATCGTCCACTTNCTTGTTTTGATTGTCCACTTTTCCCATTTGTTCTTCTATGAGCTGAACCCTTTCATAGTATGAACTTGACCAAGGGAGAAAGCTATGCTCTTAAGAAAGCCTCTTAAGGAGAGGAGGTTGGGCCATGGTCGTGAGTACCAATACACATTTTTCTATCCCACTGACCCTAATACTCAGAGACGACAAAGAATGAAGGAGAATCTTATGAGCTCAACTGCCTGAAGAAATCCATGAGTGGTCAACTAAAAAGAGAGTTATAACTATTGTCTTGTTTTGATCGTCCACTTTTCCCATTTGTTCATCTATGAGTTGAACCTTTTCGTAGTATGAACTTGACCAGGGGAGAAAGCTATGCCCTTAAGAAATCCTCCTAAGGAGAGAAGGTTGGGCCATGGTCATGAGTACCAATACACATTTTTCTATCCTACCAAGAGAAAACTATGGAAACCCTATCTCACTTGCTAGGTCTCCATTCACCTGTGGAAACCCTAACAGAGTCCTCACTCCATCTCCAACTTTACATTCAATCTTCGCCACTATCCCACAAAGAGAGAGAAATTACAATGCCAAATAAATATGAATGATTCATTATGAGTCTCATCAATCACATATGTGTTTATTATAATATAACATTAATTAGCATATTTAAAAAAAAAATATTTAAATTTTCTACATTGAACCATGTAAATCATTTAAGAGTATTAACACTTTCATCTCATAATTGCTTGAGAGTCATTAGAATAACTAGGCCCTTAAAACAAACAATTACATAATGTCAATATAACAGATGCATGGGTTAACATTATGTGAATGTTGAATGTCAAGCAATAAATTTATGATCTACATCTTAACTAAAAATCAAGATAATGCCATTAACTACCCATTAATGAGGAACCATGATGAGATCATATGAGACATTCTTCTCATTCGCCTCATCTAGGTTATACTCATGCACCTTATTAATTCTCAACCATGCTAATTAATTATTAGACTACTTTATATGTATTGATTCAATATTCACTTACTAATTTAAAATCATCGAGCTTCATAATAATTATACACGGTGTGATTAAATGAATATGCTTGCATATTTATATATAACATTTGAGGAATGAGGTTATTCTACAATGTCATTATGTGTTTTAACATCATACATATTTTCTTCTTCGTCATTACTTTTAATATATTTTCATAAATGTGTCATTAATATACAATATTACATTAATTTATAGATTAATATTACCCATTACTTTTTTTTCTATAGGGCTATATGAATCCTCATTAAATGTAGGAAAATAAAAAGTATTAATCCATTAAATCAGCCATAAAAATCAATATAGCCTATTCAATAAGAAATATATTATTTGTTATTTGAATCCTTCACCATGGAAACACACTTAGATATTCGAATGAAAGAGTGAATTCGATCCAATACTTTGATCAAGCATGCAACCTACTATGATTACGAAAATTTCTACAATACACATTCTTTCTCAATACACAATACATAGATTGTATTTTACATCTGGTTGTAGAAGAATACTTGTATTTTATGAATATGGAGTATTTGTTTGATTTCCTGGTTTTATTTTATTTTATTTCCTTCCTGCATTCTCAGCCATATATAGTTTCAAAACAATTTCTCAACTTACTTTCTATTACAAGTATATAAAAGCACTAGATGCATAGCCTTGAAAATATATAAGTAAATGCATCCTTTCAGGAAAAAAGAAAAAAACATTCATGTAACTCAAAAATTCAATCTATAGGAAATATATATTGGCATGATTTATAATCACGATCATGAACTACACATTGATATCTTATTGCATTTAAATATACAAGCATGATTTTGAATTGCATTTGGATATATATATATGATTTGATAAAATAAAGGGTTTGTAAAAATCCCATTATAATTTATTTAAATTTCTTAATCTAATTCGAGTAGAGTAATGCTTTCTCTTTTTTCCAAAAAATGTATTCGAAAGAAAAAAAATATAACCTTTAGGTGATGAAGTGTTTCTAAAAAAGCATTTATGCATGTTTGTGACAATCGTAAAAACTAGCCACAGGGGCTTTTAGTATCCTTTGCAAATAGAAAAAATGAAACATAGATATTCATAGTTGAGATTCAATCCATAAATTAAGATAGATGTCAGTTTGTATAGAGGACACAAGAAAATTACATTTTAGTATAAACAAATTCCCTTTTGGATATCATTTCTCCATCGGAGAGTTCTTCCAGAGCTATTTGATTTTCATCCTAAAGTAATGCAGTTTTTGATAGAGAATCAACAAAAGTATCGGGTTCCCTGTAAACATGCCTACAACTAAGCTAATTGAAGAGAGAAGAGATAGATTCCAAACATTGACCAAGAGGTTAAAGTCCATATTTTCTAACTAAAGTTCCTCCTTCATCCATTTAATAACTAATTTGGAATCACCGAAGACCTCAAACCCATATATATTTCAGCTCACTACACACTTGAGAAGTGCAAACAGTGCATTGAAATCATCTTGATTGTGCTCACTACACACTTGAGAAGTGAAAATAGTGCATTGAAATCATCTTGATTGTTCGTACCTCGACCCAGATTTTCTTTACCAATGAGATTATTGTAAGTTTTAAACCTGCGAAGTAAAGCAATGCATATAGATTCTTAATCAAGACAGAAATTAATCAATGGCTCATACACAGAGCACACAAAGATTTTATACCGGAAACCCTCAACTGGGAAAACCTTTCTTATATTCATTATATCGAATTTCACCATTCACCATACAATTTATACAATGTTTTTAGGTATTCCTAGATACCAAAACCCTAATCCCTTAATTCGGGATTAATTTACAAATCTGCTAAAAATAGCAAAAACCGCCCCAAAAAAATATATTTCGGGGTGCTGCCCCAAACCCTGTCGGCCCCGAGCTACCGCTGATTGCCGAATGCTGTGCGTAACCAAGGGGGGCATACCTGCCCCCCCCCCCCTAGGAAAGCGCCCGACGCACACGACAGAGCACTAGTGAGAGGGATCGTTAGACGCAGTTGTCGTATCTGACGCGCCTACACACACACATGTAAAGAATATAACACATACCCAACATTCTCCCACTTGTTGTTTTGTTTGCACCCAGGGGTCTAGGGGATTATATAGTCAACAATCCAGGGCAACAATGCCCATTGTTTCTCTACACCAGGAGAACTTTTCTATGCTCACAGACTTTGTCAATGAATCTGCAACATTCTTCAAAGTGCCAACCTTTTCCAGCAACACCTTCTTTTCCTCAACCATGTCTCTCACAAAGTGATACTGAACATCAATATGCTTTGTCTTCGAATGATAAGCTGGGTTCTTTGC
>SNQJ01S0114068.1:9342-25756 GCA_010110895.2 Picea sitchensis | reverse complement strand
CCATGGACCTAATAGGCCGACTCGTGATGAGACCCCCTATCCTCTGACTAGGTCTTGTTTTATTATTTTTCCGGCCCCTCTTGTTTCTTGCTGAGAAGATTTTTATTGCCTTCTCAGGGATCCCTGGGCGAAGCATCTCGAGGTTTTATTCTTAAGCTTTTATTTTTTACCAGCTTGATTTTACCTTATGGGCCTTTAGCCCCTTCTTCCCACGAGGTAAGGTGCAGTCCTGAAAATGGGTCAACCAAATGCCCGAACAAGGGGAATGGGATAAGTGAGTGGGAAATAAGATGAAGAAGTGGTGCTATGAGGGGAGCGGACGATGGCTTTTCAGAAATCCCCCCAGTGGCAAACCAAAACCTACAGATATAGGCTTGCTAGGGCACCCTGTCAATCCCCCCAAACATGGTCAAGTGGGTAAATGTAAGATCCAAGCAGTTGTTAGAAATAAAAGGAATCAGATTGCATACATTTAAAGGTTTTAATGATCAAATGTGACACATACCATGATACCTGGACTAATTACCTCATGAAGTAAGAACCTCTTTTGATACAGGACCAAACCGATGGTGATGGATGTTGTTGCTGCTGACAAGATAAAGACAATGGAAGAAGAAAAGGTGGGCCCTCCAGGGCCATGCTCGGGTCAATCCTGCTCTTAATACTCCATGTCTGGGACCTGTGGGCCTCGAGACATGATCTCCTAGTTATCCCTGAAAAGTGGAGATAACAGGAACAATGCAAGGGTGACTAATAATTTATGATTCCAGAACTTTTTTCAATGTAATCATTATTTAGGTAGAAAAGCAAAGAGATATATATCATTATCTATGAAGTGAAGAGCTAAACACTACTTATTAGTAAAAGAAAAAATTATCTATTTGGATGGTAAGCCTTTGCCATTCCATAGACTCATTCTAAACTACAGCAAATTCAGACCTTGTTTGACCTAGTAATCAAATAGAAGAAAAGAAACAATTATCTACTTGGATTGTATGCCTTTGCCATTCCATAGACTCATTCAAAACTACAGCAAAGTCAAGGCTTAAAATGGATGGTGTTCCTCTAGTTGTTTGACCTAATAATTAATTAAAAGAAAGTTATACAGTCATTGTTTATTAAAGCTAATTTAGTTTTTTTCCAAAGATGTGGACTTCCTTTATATTATATTAAGTTACAGACTTAAATGTTCACTTTTTTTACTTTTTATATGAGATATTCATTATCATCTTATTGTCATATTGTTGTAATTCTTTTTGTTTATTTATGATATAACTATTTGTTCTATAATGATGCATTTTTCAAAAAAATTATAAAAAAATTACATAATATCATATAACACTTCTCTTTATAAACTTCTCGATTCTTATTTAATAACTTTAATGAATCTAAACCCACAGAGGCATGTATAGGAAACATGGGAGAAGACTAAAAGTTATATGATTTGAACTTTTTYCGACAATCTTCACTGGAATCTAGTTATATCATTTTTGGTCAAATTGCAATTTTTCATTGTTGAAATTCCAATTTTAAATGCATAAACAGATTCAGCCCCTCAAAAACCGCTATTACACTGGGATTGTGCAATCTCAACAATTCATATATGCAATCCCAGCCATTCTTCTAAATTTTTAGCATTTTAAATTTAAATAAAATGGTCAGAAAGATATGGCAAGAAAAAATCAAAATCTTAGTATGTTTAGACTATACTATGCTGGAAATAAAGGGCTATCAATGTGAAGAAGGGTTGCTATACAGATTTATCAATGTTTGTCTACCAAAAGAGAAGCCAGGAATAGTACTTATGTGGGAAGCAGTGAGTTCCAGAGTTTCAGGACACTTCGGAAACATTTCAGAATCAGCAAAAAATTGGCTAATTTGCAAAGGAATATATATATTGGATACGAAGATAAGCCACTATAGGGAAATTTACACACAGTTGTTCACTGTACAGTCTTTAAGGATATCAAAAGATGGGATTGTATACTTACTTGTTCCTTCCAGACCTCTGAGTAGTTCCAAAGACTTCCTAGGAGGGTTGCTAAAGACCAGTTGAGGAAATGACTACGATAGCCATTGTTAACAGATACTATTTTTCATTACGCTGGAAAACCATCATCGATCCACACGCAACTTAGTCCTTCAACTAAGTGTGGGTACATTTTGGATTGCCTACTTCTATGATTTTTAATAGAGACATCAGATCCTTGAGTAATTTTGGACTACTGTATAGGCAGTGATGGATACTGAAGCAATCTGAGGTAGTAAATCAATTGTGCAGTCCTGTAATGAAATAAGGTTACAACCATAGGATTCTAAAATAATGCTTATTATGATAATTGGTTACAAATTTTACTTTAGATTGAACAATGTTACAATTGATTAGTCGCAAAGTAATTACAGAGGAAAAAATGGAATTATTGCACATAAAGATATGCATTTCCATAACACCTTACACAACCCTTTAAACACAAGTTGAAAGCACTTGTAGTAGTAAATCCACTGCCGTAGCGTTCTCAGGCACATAAACTTTGAGATCACATGAGCCCTAAAATGAATGAAGAAAGAGAAAACATGAAACTAGTTCCCCATCATAGAATCGTTAAAACCCTGTTTACTAGACCATATTGCATTTGTAGTGTTTTTTGGTCAGTTCATAAAATCTTAAGCCCGAGATCAAAATTGATATGCTGTCAGGAGAATTCTGATATCTCAAGGGGACGGCTGATTTCAACACTAGTTTCAGTGGAATTATCGACTTCAGACTTCTCAATTTTGTAATATTGGTTGGGCAAGAAATATTAATAGTACGAGATTTACGACTAGTTACTGCTTATGTTAGGCAAGGGAGCAGTTTGAAAACTGATGCTATAGCAATAGGCAATCTCATCCAAGCTGACCTGTTGGGATCATGGAGCGTGTTGGGCCGTTGGCAACGCACGCATGTATATACTCACTTTACCATATCCACATTCACATTAATATTAATATATATAGATAGCTGTGCTGTGTGAGCCTGCCACATGGTCTCTCTGGGGCAGGTTGGAAAGGACTGACCCATCCTTAAGGTAGGGTAACCTCGCCATCGATGAAAAAAAAGAAATAGCAATAAGTAATCTACAATGACGTTATTTAGTACTGAAGCTAATTCATCTGGAATGGATCAATATATAATTTGTCAAATATTCTGGTACTTTCTGGGTGGAAAATTGGAGGAATTGGCTTGCAGGGCCTATTTTAGTGACAGGTCCCAGTTTGGAAAATTGGGGTCCAAAACCTTTTGGAGCTAATTTGCGGCATTAAACAGCATTTTTGGGGGTTACAGCATCTGAAATATGTGTGCACACCATCGATGTTGATCTACACACCGAGACCTTCCCAACGATACGAAAATCACCTAAATCAGATCTCGTATGTGAAATTTATGCCTCCCACAAGCTGACCTACCTCGTTGACCACCATGGTACAAGTGGATGTCATGCCAGCCCCTATTACTCACAAATATGGGGCGAGCCATGTGTGGACTTTCAAAAAGATTCTAGAAGTTCCAAACCTTGTCACTAATTGAGGGTTGAGGATGCAAAAACCCTAACCCTAGTCCTCTATCAAGCTATGTTAAATATCAGGACGTTAGGAGAAAGGAGTCCATTCTTTAGCATTCTATTTGTTCCATAGTTGAGCAGAGCATCTGGGAGTGGTATTTTGAGCATAACAGAGGAGGAAAGGATTATGTAGCAGCCATAGAGGCCACAATGTCAAAGTACAGGGAGGAAAGGATTATGCGTAGCGCCCATAGAGGCTTACAATGTCAACCCACAATGAGGACTCTTTTGTAGTTGCATTTTCATAATTGAAGAAAAGAGCGCAGAGCAACCTAACCTTCTAGATGGGTTTTCTCTTTTATCAAGTTTCATATTATACATCTTGTGTCTATCAGGTGTGGATGGTGTATTCTGCTCATTTTCATTTTTTATTTCGCTTTATTTCTTTGGCTAAAATCTAAGCAAAGCCAAGAATTGATTAATTTGGGATCTAGGAAAATTAGTTTGCATAGTCTAAGATTTCATAATATTATAAGATTTGTTGTGACAAACTCCGTCAGTGGAATATCCTTGGAATTTTACAAATCATATTGGTATCGAGAAGGCTCTTTGGGATATCTATGGCAAGCTAGCAGATCTTAGGAACTACTTAAGAAGAACGTCACAGAATCTTAGCCATGGTGGATGAGTCTATTTATAACAACCCTCGAGATACACCAAAAGAGAGATTTGTGAGAATGGAAGAAAAATTCGTTGATATCTCTCACAATATGACCGCTTTCATGGCGATGTTATCCCCGGATTTTTAGATAATTCAGGAGATCATGTCTCGAGGCCCACGTCCTAGACATGGAGCAATTAAGAGCGTGGATTGACTCAGCAGAAGGACTCGAGGGCCCACCTTTTCTTATTCCATTTGTCTTTGTCTTGTCAGCAACCACATCCATCACCATTGGTTTGGTCTTGTATCGTAAGAGGTCCTTGCTCCATGAGGTACTATCCAAGTATCATGGTATGTGTCACTTTTGATCATTATTGAAACCTTTAAATATATGCATCCGATTCCTTTTATCTCAAACAACAGCTTGGATATTACATTAGCCGACTTGACCATGCTTTGGGAAATTGGATGGTGCCCTAACAAGCCCTGGGTGACTCCATAGGTCTTGGTTTGCCAATCGAGGATTTTTGAAAGTTTCATCGTCCGGGCTTCCCATCATAGCACTCAATTGCTTCATCTTATCTCCTTACCATTTATCCTATCCCCTTGTCCGAAAGCATTAGGTTGACTCTATTGCATTGCACCTTTATATCGTAAGAAGGCTAAAGGCAATGTATAAAAGCAAATGTGGTAAAAGACAAAAGCCCCAAAATGAAACCTCGAGATGTTTTCTACCAAGGATCCCCAGAAGGCAATAAAAGGCCCCTGGAAGAAACAAGAGGGACCCAAAATAACAAACAAGACCTAGTCGAGGATAGTCTCTATCAATGAAATTTTATTAGGCCGTACCCACGATGATACGCTCAACCGTTACCACACCCGTGGCAATGACCTTGGTTGTATGTGCCAAGGGAAGGGGTCTCATCCAAGGTTTTAAAAACCGAAACCAGTACAGGAACCGGTCGAGGGTCCAACCTAAACTGAACCGAACCGGTAATGAACCGGTTGAACGGGTTTCAATGAACCGGTTTTTTAAAAAATACATAAAATATTTAAATTTTAAACGTAAAAAAAAATATATTTTTGGTGATTTTAAATCATGTTTCAAAGCATTAGAGACAATTTAGAGACAACATATCCAAAGTATGCCTATGAATATATCAAACGAAACTAAGTGCAATACATATCTAGAGATCGGGATTTGAAACATAAATACATAATCAAATATGGCTCTATATGGCCTCTACAACATCAAATAACATACCAAGTTAGAGTCACTCCATACCATAGGTGGGAATGCCAATGAAAAATACAAAATAGCCATAGGGTAGACACTAGAACCGTAGAAGGAAGAATCTCATATCTCATGAGTTGTGATTGTCAGTAATCCTCCATGTCATAACACAGATTTCGATGACTGAGGATGACCAGATACTGACTGACTTGAACATTGTCCACATAATACACCAACACCGAACTTTACCATTTTGTTCTTTCAACCACTCTTCTCCTCGCCAGGTTAAGGGTGACCTGAGGTTGGCGTGCACATACACTACTAAGTCAACGGACACGACAACAAACTACAAAGAGAAGAGTCTTAACAGAAGAGTTTATACCTAAGTGAAGGGTACATTTTACCGGGTCGCGGGACAAAAGAGTTCAACAATCAATGCCACTAACATCGACGTACATAAAGAGCTTGGTTCTCTTGATTAAATGTCGCTTCCATACCTCACATGATAAAGAATCCGGAAACATTGCACCTTGCCGATTCGAAATCCTCGGGAACTCATAAGTCTCACGAATTTTGAATGGGATCTAAAATTCTATTCTCTCCATATGAAGTCCAATGAGGTTAAAACCACCCTCAAACATCCCTAAACAATTAATGGTGGCCGCTAAAATTTAAGTAAAGGATGAAATGAAAGATAAAGAGAATGTCACTTTTACTTACTAACATTACGCCACTACTACCCTCACCGGGTGACACCAAAAACACCCACAACCCAACTTGTTACTTAGGGTTTTTAGGTTTTAGGGTTTTAGAGGGTTTTAGGTTTCGGGACCAAACCGGCCTAAGACTAAACCTGGCCGACCGGCTCGTTTATTGGACCTGCTCAACCGGTCACTCAACCTGCCGGGTTCCTGCCCTGCTAGACCGGTTTAAAACTATGGTCTCATCACTAACCAACCTTCTCATCTCTGCGGAAAGTACTTGTGGGTAACACTGGCTATCATCTCTGGTCGCCATGCCAAGGCAAGCATCCTCCGGGTTAGCTCTGGAATAAAAAGAAAAGAAAAGAAGAAGAAAAATAAAAGAATAAAGCTAAAAATAATAAAGGCAAGAACGGGCAATGGAAAAAATGTATCCATGATAGGTACAACTCACCCTCAACAAAGGCACCTACGATAACATTATGCATCCTTGCTCTCATCGCACTCCACATACACCGACATCCTAGCCACATCAATTCCTCACTTACATGTCTTGGATGAAATCCTCCTGGAAAATTCCTCTCCTTTCTTGTGGATACTATCCCAATAGGACGCCTTATTCTTTCTCCAATCTTGTGCATGGCAGGTTTTGTAATGTCTTTGAGCTACTAACTAATATATTAGGGTTTTATGCATATGTTTGATAATATTGATGATGAAATGTGATTGACATTGCTATGATCCCCGTGGAAATCGAGCCCGCTGGAGGGCATAGCTTTGATGTGCAAGACCATGCCCGGAGGATGTGCACCATTTGGACCAAGCATACATGGGGAGATGATCACCGCACCTCCATAATGGGTGAGCCCCCTGGATGGATGTTGAGACCCCATCATAAGAGACAGACGGTGGTTGATCAGGTTTTGCAATCGGAGTAGCTAGGAAGAGGACGCTCCATCGAGGCACTTTATGTAACCCAGCCTCTAGGGGATTGGACCCACTTCCACGAAACGTTTGGTTCCTGATGGCCCAGATGTCACCTATGGCTCTTGACGCCATCTTGAGCTGCAGTGGCAACTTGATTGTATGTATTGGGTAATGCGGTGGTATGATGGAGAGGCCCAAAGAGGGCTAACGCTTGCTCTTTATTGCTACATTTTCCCTGTATGGGCTTAACGCCTCTTTAGAAGGGGTGACGCCTCACCTTTGCCTCAATTAGGGTTTTGAAATGAACATTTAATGTAAAACAAGTATTATTTTGGTATTTTGGCCTTGTCGAAATTTGTATGACCTAAAAGTTAAATTAGGGTCATTGATACAGTATATATTGAAGGTTTTGACTCTACCTTATGATGAATTATCATTCACTTATAGTGAGGTCTGATTTTTAGCTCTATTGGGTTTTTGGCTGAACTAAGTGATGACTTGTTGAAGGGGAAGTAGATTTTGGCATTTGTGGTGTTTCTCTTGAAAGAAGGTGTTACAACTAGGGTTTGTATTGGTTATATTCCTTCATGAATTGTAAGTGTTTTTTCAACAAAACTTCTCTTATTGAATGGTTGTAGCTTAAATTTCTTGCATATTGCTTATAAATATTGTTGAATCAAAAACCCTAGGGGGCAAACACAAGTAGGTCGTTGTCTCACGTCCCCCCATAGAGAAACCTTAAGCCATTGGAAAGAGAAGAAGAGAGCCTAGCCATAGCTACCTTTGCTTTCCCTCGGTATAGCCGGACCTTTAGAAATCCAAGAGAGGAGACGCCCTAGGCTTCCAGTTATCTACACCTAGGGTCGCTTTTCCTTAGGGGTTTGAAGAAAGAGCCTTGCCGCAGCAACACACTCCCTCTTTAGGCTCTCTGCCTCTGAGCTTCAAAGCTGACCGAAGCCAGCCAGCTTGCCCAGAAGGAGGAGAGAGCATGAGGTCTTGCTTTTGCAACACCGAGTGAGCCTCTCTCCCCTAGGGTTCGCCTTGAGGCCCTGCTTAGCAACACCTTGAAACCTTTCCTTCTAGTCCTTTGGAATTTCGTCCCCTTCAACTTGTGTCCCTTCACTTCTCAATCTTACTTTAACCCTAATAATCGGGATTCTCCAAATTTCCAAGATTGAAGTGAAATCAAATCCAAACACTCAAACTTCTTTTAAACTGAACCCTAACTACACTAACCCTAACCTACTAACCTAGAATGTCGGGACGCCACCCTTTGGTTGGCTTCATCTGATGCAACGCCTATTTTATAAGCAATTGAATGGTAGTTAAGAGCATTTATTGGATTGAGGTTGATTTGTTACATTGAATGCTATATCGTCTTATTTATTTATGGACAAGTGACATATTTATCATTGCCATTTTGCAAACATTGATTTCGTCAATATTTACTGTCAAATTGCTTACATTGAATATCAGATAGTCACTTACATATGAAGTACTAACCCCATTGAACATAGCTTGCATATATCTTTCTTGTTGTTGTCTTGCTCAAGGCAGGTACATTTTCTTTGGGGGTTACTTCAAATTGGCCTTTGGCCGGACTATCTTTTTGGGTGGTGATCTGTGAAGGGGGAACTATCTTATTTCTCTTAAAACCTTTGCCTCTTCAAAGCCACAAGTCACCGGGGACGTCTCCCCTGGGCCTAAGCTCCCTAAATAGAAAGAACCTCCCCATTGTGGTGGCATTGGGTGGGGAAGGTTCCTGTTTCGTCATTTTGACCTACTATCCTTTAGCCTCTCTCCCATCTACAAATTGTGTGATAACAAGCGGAACTAGCAAACAAGCTCCATCCATTCAAGGAGGTTGGAGACTCTAACTCAGAGTTTGAATAAGAGGGAAAACCAGGAAATAATGAAGACTCAGAAAATGAGTCGAGGAAAGAGCCCAAGAAAAAGCAACCAAATTCCATTGTCATTACTCCTTCACAGCGTTTATTTAAAATGGAAGCAAAACTGGCTATCAAGCCATCCCAAGGTGAGATTGATATAATAAAGTTGAATCAATGGTTGCATCAATTAGAGATCTATTTCAGTGTCCACCATATTGAAGAAGAGAGAGATTTTATTTGTCATATGGAAATTAGAGGGCCATGCATTAAACTAGTGGGAAAGTCACACAGAAACACTTAGGTTGAAGGGTGATCCGCCAATAAGATCTGAAAACGCTCATTAAATCCCAGTTCTACCCTATTGAGTATGTATAGGACCAATGGATCCATTAGCATTACTTCAAGCAAAGGCAGGGATAGAGTGTGCAAGAGTACACCACCGAATTCAAGAAAATGGCAGTCATGTTGGTATCTCTCCCAAGAACCCAGATGTACTCCTCAAGTATTTGTGGGGTCTACACAGTCATTTATGAAAGCAAGTGATGCTCTTCAAGCCCAAGACAGTTGTTGAAGCTCGTGTGCAAGGATGGTATCTGAAAAATAAAGGCCACAAAAAAGGACAGCCAAGTGATTCCAAGCAGAAAGAGCACCAAGATGCTTCCAAGGAGGGAAAGACAAGAAGATGATGACCATTGCACATCAATACAAGGATCAAAGACACCATTGTAGCCATTGCAATATCGATGGTCACACTAAAGAAAAGTGTTGGAAAATGTTATTGCGCAATTTTTACTTGTTCAAGCCCAAAACACGTAAATCAAATTGGCATAACTACAGGATAACCCACCACTGTCACCTTAGTAGGAAATCCCCACGTTTTAGGGATGGATGAGGTCCATCCGAGGGAAGGAGTCCCCGGTAACCTCAAGGGATCGAGTAACAAGGATGTGGCTGAGTTTGGAGGTCCTTTTCACTGGTTACCTAAGTCAAAAGTCTATGTTTGTGAAATTGAGGCAAAAGAGAGAAGTTTCGAGTACCTTCCTAGAACAAGACAATTATAGCATATATATAACAATTTCTAAGTACCAATATGATAATAACACCTCAACAGATAGTAGATAACATAAATATATGGTGGCTGATGTAAAATTGCAGCTAGATGTCGGTTTATAACAGCAATTAGTATTTTGTAACAGCCACAAGAAATATAGATCAGAATTGCATGAAAAGACAATGAAAAATCAGCATTTATCCAATAGATCAATTATCAACTATTCCAAGCAATTTCTGAATATGTTAGTCAATGATTAGAGTGGATTATGCAGAAAATTACAGTAGTTTAGATGGTTGTAACAGTGTTTTGCAACAGAAGCAATAAAATTAGTGAATTTAGCTAAGCTAGGGTTAGAAAAAGTTAGTAAAAGCTTTAGAGAATAGAGCTTGAGAGTTGTTTGATCAATTCCTTCAGAAGAGAGCAAGTGACCTAGTGCCTTTTGGGCTATGGAGTCATTTACAACAGCAATATAGCTTGGAGGAATAATGATGATATTAATGTCTAAGGACAATGAGATGAAGTTTGAGGAGCTAGCACCTTAGGGCCTCAAACTTCAAACATTAAGAGAGGAATTTTGCGAGAGAACAAGCACTTTTGGGCTCTAGAAAATTCTTCTCCTTCCTTAGATTCTTAAGATAATAGCAACAAGCTTCTAGAACCAACTCCTAAAGAGCTAGCACTTTAGAGCTTTAGGAGTTTTCCCTAGATGAGGTTTCTTAACAAATCAATGGATGAAATATTCTAGAGAGAGGAACAAACACCTTATGTTCCTCTCCTAGGGTTTCAAGCATGCAATCCCATAATCTTCAACATGAACAAGTAAAATTTACCATAAACATTCAATGCATGAAATGAAAATTGCAGATTTTACTTACTTCACCAAGAATAATCAAGCACAAAACCCTAGTTGCAGAAAATTTCACCATAAATGAGACAAGAAGCATCCAAAAGTTGTCCTCCAAGAGATAGCGCACCAAGTAAAAGAGCCAATATTGCCACTAGGGAGAAAATTTCAGACCTAATCCTCTTGTGAGAGGAAGAGTTATGATAAAATGAAATGCCAAGAGGTGTATTTATATCACCTCCTTGGCCTAAAATGTCAACTTTAAAATATAACAGGGCCGACCTTAAGAATTTGCCCTTAAAATTCAATTTTTACAAAATTTAATTTATTTAGCACAAAATGAAACCCTAAAGGGTGACGGCATCCCCTTATAGGGTGACGTTGGCTCACAAAATGGAACATTGAGGTGGAGAAGTGTAGCGCTAGGCCTCCAGAGGCCATCCATCATGCAACACGTGCCAACCATCATGTCAAACCCTCCTCCATGAAATCATCAAGCCCTAAGTGACGTCATGGGCTAGTAAGGCGACGTCCAAGCCTCCAAAGGACAACGTTCAAGTGGAAAGAGGTGGGAGCTAGTCTCCTAGCCATGCCAGAGTGCCTCCAAAGATAACAACCTCCTTCTTCAATGTGAAAATGGTGATCACAAGTCTGCCCCAGACGTGGATTTTCTGCATCCATCCTCGGGCTCGAAATCCCTCATGAAGGTCCGAACACAGTCATCTCCTCATGGATACCTATCCACCAAGCAAGCTCCTGCAAAGACAAGTAGATGTGCCCTACAAGAGTCCATAAGTCACAAGAATCATTCCAAGTAAGCCACATCTAATAATGGAACCACCCAAACATGTGTATCAAACCCCCCTTTTCAAACCAAACAAATGCTCAAAGACCTTATACAATTTGTCAAATTTAGGTATGGGGGGGGGTGTTAAAGCATCCTATTGGGTTAGTCAATCCCCAAATCAAAGGTTTTTCCCAAGGGAAACCTATCTAAGCCATGTGTGAGTATGAGGTGAAGTGGGGTAAGACTTATGGGCATGGGGTTCATGACATACAAGGGTTCATATTGTCTCATTTATGGGTGCCTTTGTAGAGGGTGTTTTGCCCTTCGTTTGTGATGCAACATTTTTCCAAGCCCATTTTCCATTAATTATTTAGACTGTGACCAAGTTGAAGACAATAAGGGGCACTAAAAAGGAAATGCATATCCCACATACGCTTTACCTTGGCCATCATGCTTCCCAAGTTGAAGACAATAAGGGGCACTGAAAAGGAAATGCATAGCCCACATACACTCTACCTTGGTTGGCATGATTGATTAATTAGTTATTTATTTTAAGAATCCCTCATTTTTTCGAGAAGCATTTCATTGTTCTCAGGATCCCTGGGCGAACATCTGGAAGGTTTATGATTGTCTTTTATCTTTTTCCAACTACATTTCCTTCTAGGCCTTCAACCCCTTCTTCCAATGAAATGAGGTACAATCCCTTCTTGGTTCAGTGCACCCAAAAACCAAAAAGATGAGGAGACAAAATGGAAGAAGTATGGAAAGTGATAAGTATGATTGGAAATGGTACGATGACTTTTCAAGGAACCCCCCAGTAGCACCCCATTCTCGAGGGTGACCAACTTACTAGGACGAAATGACACCCACCAATGTTAAATAAGGAAAAAGGTATAATTTCCAAGCAATTGTTATGAAATCAAGAAAGGATTCTTTGCAACATATTCAAATGCTTCAATTATTAAAGTGACACTTTCCATGAAACTGGACTTATTACCTCATGAAGCAAGACCTATTATCCTCTAGGACCATGTTGGTGTGATGGATGTTTCTCTGTTGTTGGTGATGTATGGCGATGCATCAATGAATTAGAGGGGACCTGTAAGGCTATGCTAGTCAATCTGGCTCTCGACACTCCATGTTTGCTACATGTGGGCCTTGAGACATGATCTCCTTAGTTACCCCTATTCTGAGGGGGTAATATTAGGCTCCTACTCGGGGACATGTGCTCACCATAGAGCGCATGATAACCTCAACATCTCTGGTATGACTTGTGCCTACACATTCAAGTAAAATCGTCTGAGCATCGAGGGTGGTGCTATCACCCCTTATTCTAATGAAAAAATACTAACTATCAAAAATTGAAAGTAAATGTCAAAAAAAGAAAATTTTCCAATATTTTTATTCTAACATGTCAATATGATCATGCAAACATATAAGTATGGCATAGCAATAATGCAGGATGTAAGAAGAAAATATGTAAATCATCAGCATGTATGCAAATCAAGCTAAGCTAAATGCAAACTATATTATTCTAATATGCAACATATATACAATGAGATGCAAGATGCAAATGCCTAACCTACCTACTCTAATCTATGTTAGTAAGGAATGTTAGGTATAATCATATAACCAGTGAAACGATCCTAGCAATATATCATAATACCTACCTCTGTGCTTTATCGTAAACCAAAGCAAGGATAAGTCTACCCCAAAAACCTATATCACGAGTTAGAGCATGCATTATATCATAGCTAATCATAAAATCTAACTCATGGAGGCAGGAGGGAGGGACAAAATCATGCCAAGTCACACATCTACAAGAAGGCTCAACCCATCTCTGAAAAGGGTTGTGAAAGGGCTAAGACTCGAGAGGCTGACTCGAAGAGCCTCGGTCCTCATTACTCCCCGAAGTTTGAGAAGGGATGAACAAAAAACTAGAGGATGACTGACAACTTATCGGGGCAAAGTTGAAGGACTCAGATATAAGACTTCTTCTTAAAGCATTCAACTTACCCTTAAATTCTAAGAAGAAACTTTGCCCTAGAGAGAACTCGGGACAAGGAGCACGTTTCCCAGTTGCATCCCGAGTGACGTAGCGAGATAAAGGAAAAGAAGGGGGCTAGAAAATTTCATCATGAAGCTCATGTCCCGGGAAAACCATGTCCTTACCCTCATCAAAATCAGAGCACAGTGGTGGTTGAAAATTTTCTTCGTAGAGTAAATCCAAGTGCTCAAAGGGACATGAATCAAACTCCTCGAGGTATGACCAGAAATCATTATGAGAATGTTGGAGTAAGTCATCCCTGGGTGGTTGGAACAAATCAGTGATCATGTCATCTTTGTGTTGCCAGATATCTGAATTAGTAGTAGTTACATATAGTTGTTGTCAAGGAAACAATTGAAGATGTTCTTCAATATCGTAAATGGGATCTCCGTCGTGACCAATTATATCCCATTTACGCCTCCCAACATGTATAAACTCATCAATATTGTCAGTCAAATCATCACTCTTATTATAGTATGGAGGGTCTAGTGCATTCAAGGGTTCCTCTATTTCTTCACATTATGAATCATAGAATAGAGCATCATCAAAAACATGAAAAGAAAAATGACTAACCACATTCTCTTGTTCTTGTGCAGGATGAATGGAACCTTGGATGACTTTATCAAGTGGAGGACCAGACACCAGTATGTCATCCTCATGACTTGCCTCTTCATGCTCTTGTTCTTCAATCAAGTCTTGGTTGTCTTCAATAGAGTCGTGAGGAAATTCTCGCTCCTCTTCGAGGTATTGGTAGCCCTTATCACGAATCTTCTCTTCAACTTTTTGTTCATCAATGGATTCTTTATCTTCCTCATCAAGGATAGAACATAACTCTTCCTTGTGTAAAGTGTCTTCAATATTTTGTGTTCTCGAGGCCCATCTTTTGAGGAATTCCTCAATGAAGATTGTAAGAGAAGATATACTCTTTGGCTTAAGAGTATGCTCTACACAATCCTTTTGCCTTGTGTCTAGAGAGAGCAAAAACAATCTTATTTGTACATCCTGATGTGTCACACCCATCTCTGACACATACTTCAGGAAATTCTCAACATGAGTAATGGCCAAGTACGAGTCTCCATCGAATTTTGGACACTTACTCCACAATCTTGCAGAAATATAATGTGGATATCCCAGGATGTCTTCAATATCCAGGGAGGGGAACATCTTGTGAAGTGACCATCTCTTCAAGAATGTTTCCTAAAATTGTTCCATGGCTTCGATGCTTTTATCAGGGAGACTCGCATACCATACTCTAGCAGCATCACGAAGAGTGGCTGAGAAAAGTTCCATCACCAAATTTCTCAGCGTCGACATCTATGGGATTAAGCTGAAAGAAGGCCCATAAATTACTCATGTGTTGTTCGGCAATAATGTAATCATTACGAGAAAACTTGGGCAGCCATTTTGTCCTGTACTTAGAAAGCATTCGTCGAGGGTATCCTGGGATTTTACTCGTGTCCAAGGGTATGAAAATATCCCATGGAACCCAAGGAGAAGCCATGATTGTCTATTATAAGATTGTCACCAATGGAGTCGCTAGATAAATCTTCAAGGATTATCAAAGGAAGTAAGGGAATCACCCTCAGTGGAGTCGCCAGGTAATCTTGTAAGATAAGGGCTTCGGGAAAATCTCACCAGAGATGTGTCGTTCAAGGAAAACTGACTCGATTCTCCCCGACAACGGTGCCAAAATGTTATCGTGAAATTTTTACTTGTTCAAGCCGAAGATAGGTAAATCAAATTGGTGTAACTACATAATAACCCACCATTGTCACCTTAGTAGGAAATCCGCACATTTTAGGGATGGATGAGGTCCAGTCCAGGGGAGACGTTGAAATATTCTAAGTTGTAAATGTAGGGAAATCCTTCCAGTTCTGATGTTGGACTTTCGTCAAACAGTTTGCATGTTTCTGAGATTATAGTTGTAGATGAAAATTTGATTGGACAGCGATATAATTCTTGGTTTTGCTGGCTATTTAGTGATTTCCTAAACCCTTATGACTCCCCAATGAAGTGCCAATGGTCGTATTTTAATTTTAAGTGAAACCCACAAAAATATTGAAGCAAACATTCATATTTAAATGGCAAAACGGGCTAAACATTGGCTGTATTTTATTAGAAAATATTGTTGAGTCAATAGCAACTACAATGAGGTAGGAATACCTCTCAACAACGATGTGAATGACTGTTATAGAAAGCTGGGACACCCACAGCCCACGCAGCCACAGAAAATGATCAAAACTGTCCCCCCACGAGTTGACTAGAGAATGCGCCCTTGGTGATTGCTGATTCGCTGTTTGGCTGAAGTGTTATGGCTGCCCAACCTCCAGCAATGATCCTCTATAATGTATACACGGCCAGCAAGAGAGAATAACCATCAGCAGGGTCACTCCTTCCCTCACACGCAGCAGCAAGGCGTGGCACTCAGCCAAGGAAGAGAGTACACGGCCAGCTCCCAATGAACACGCAACAACCAAGCAAATCGACCAGCAGCCTCCTTGTTTGACACCCTCACGAAGCAAAGGAAGAACACTCAGCCTGTGGAAGAGGGAGACACGTTCAACACCAAGGAAACTCGCAGTCACAAAGGGGGTATGCGCCCAGCTTCAATGAAATGCCCAATATTTTCACACGAGCCAAAGGAATATGCCCAGCAATGAGGGAACTCGTCCCACAAGAAGCAACACGACCCACAGCTAGCAAACTCGCCTCCAATTCACCATACGCA